>QEPC01003342.1:571604-588138 GCA_003113815.1 Sphenodon punctatus
CCGCCGGGGATCCCGGGCCGTGGCAACCGGCCAGACGTTACTTTTATTTGGTCCCCGCTGGGGATCTTTTTGACCACGCTTCCCGGGACATTCCCCCGGCTAGCCCGGGAAGCGTGGTTCAAATTGACCCCTTGCGGGTATTGACCGTGGCGAACATCTGGCGGCCGCCAAACAGACGTTCGAGACACGGTGACCACAGGTGGGTATTCACCATGGTTCACCGTGATCTCGTAACGTCTGAAAATACCCAATGTCATCAAAGTGAAAACATTTATCCAAATACAAAAATACAAAATTTAAAAGAGATAGAACCCCAATATATAAATATAAAGCACAGCTAAATATTAAAGTTTTAGCACATCTCTTTACAGTTAGAAATAAAATAGCAATGGAATGAAAATAAAATTAAAAAGCTGGGGGGGGAGGGAAGGAGGTAGGTGGCCCACTGTCCATTGACTATATTCCTACTGTCATAATGATAAGTCCTTCCTAATTTCAAAACACCTTCCCACATAGAATAAAGGAGGAGCAGGTACTCTTAATGTATTTCATTCCATACTTAATTCCTCCCCCACCTTTGAATGACACATTTTAATAATGAAAACAATCACGAAAAATGAAAAATGCCATGGGGCCCTGGTGAACATCCCTAGTTTCAGATTAGCAAATAGAAAATACTCCACAATTAGGGGTACAGTAGTGCTACTCCAGAATAAGATGTTTGTGGAGCGCATCCCTAATTCCAAAATACTTAATTCTGGAATACCGTAATCTCTGTGAATTTTGCAAATGCACACAGAAATTCAAATTTTCTATTTCAACATGTGAAATTCATAGAATTAATTAGCATTCCGGTTTAAATAAACCACAAAAAATCCTTTTCATCTTCCATATTCAGAACAAAAATACTGCTCTAAAATCTGTGTTAGTGAGCTTTGTTCCTCTCCATTTCCACTTCTAATTTGATTGTTTTAGTTGTCGATTTAGCAGTTTGAGCATTTTTCAAGTGTTATGGTATGTTGTGCCGGTCAGGGGAGCGTTTAGCTTCAACAATGGTGATCTATTGGAGTGGATTGTGTTTTAATTTAAGTTTACTTTTGATCTTTGAGTGTTTTGTGGTTTGGGGGCTTGACCTGTTTCCACAGATACCTGGAGAACTGCACCCATGGAACCAGATGAGATGAGGCAAGAGTGTGACATTCTCTTGCTTGGCGCTCTGGAGATGACGGATCCCAGGTCTTTTGCTGTTTATTGTAGGTTCTCTCTCTCACACACACACACACACACACACACACACACACACACACAGAGGACTGCATCCCCTTGCAAACTCAGAGGCTACACAGAGAGGCTATACCCCTCCTCTTACGTGCTTCTCAACCAACTGTAGCAGTAACTAGATTTTCCCCCGTAAAACATTTTGAGACACAAAACACAAAAAACACAAAATACAACTGGCACAGAAACCAAAATAAAAATCAAAATTACAAAATTTGACCCCTTGTAAATCCCTAGAATTCATACTTCAGCATGAATATTGTATTTACTTGTTTCTTTAAAACTCTCTCTCACACATCCCACAAGCTCAGAACAGGTTACAACATAATAATACCACATGTAGACGTGGGTGAGCATGGTGCACTTATGGTATCTGCTTGGAGACCTCTCATCTGACCTCAGGGCTGTGGCGGTATTTCAGACACATGGGGTCAAGGTCACTTGTTTACATTTTTCTTAAATCATTTTTGCCAGAGTTTATTTTTAACTCAAGGGTCTCTCTGCACAATTTATATTCGTTTATAAACCAAATTAGCAACATCAGTGCAATTTCTAAATATCGACCCCTTCGCCAAATTTATTGCAACAAACTGAGATCATAGAAGCACTTTTCAAATTTGATATAGCTGTTTTTACATGGAAATAGCCCCACAAATGCACAAAGCAAAGTAGAAAATTTCAGCAAGTCAGGTTTTGAAGTTGAGAACAAAGTTCTTTTTTTCTTACCCAAGCAAGGATATATTAAGCAGAGTTACATTTCCTGTGGTTGGTTTCCAGTTATTTGTAGATGAGTGCACTGCATGTTCCGTGATAATAATCAGTTATGGTAAGGTACAAAACACAGAGGGGAGTCAGGTTAAAAGAACACTGTCAGTTTACAAGTCATGCAGCACAAATCATTAGCTAATGTAATCTGAAGCCAGTGGTGCCATGCAGAAGCCAACTTCAAAAGGGTGCCTCATGCCAACCATCTTTACAAGAGGATTAGGATTCAGTAGAAATTTGAAACTGAACCTTTAGCCTTTGCTATCCTGTAGCTTGGGAAGAGCATGGACTCTATAAAATCTAACCTGCAGGTTTATCCCCTCAGCCTGCTCTGCCGGGAAGTCACTGGTTGGCTAATACAAACTTGGAACCTGATTGGCCCAAGGGTGTATATAAAGACCCGAGGAACCACCAAAAGCTGATTGCAATGCTACCAAGTTGACTAGTGACTCCAAACCCTACTGTATGTTCGTGACCTGTGCACCCTACCTAGCTTTGCTCCTGATCTAGCTCTGCCTAAGCTATGTCCCCACCTTGTTCCAACCTTGTTGCCTGTCCAATTTAAGTCTTTGCTCCAAGCATCACCTTCTAGCCGATGATCAAGTATTCATCCTCAACCTTCCTCTGGACCTTGTCCTGGCTTCTTAAGATGGCTTCCTGACTCTGACTTCTTCGCTTGTTTCCACTGCATTCTAATTGTCCCACTTGTCTTCTTGTCTCATTTGCCGGTACTGATTTCTTGACTGCTTGTGCTCTGAATTGTCTCTCTGACTTAGTCCTCTACAGTATGCTTTATCCTGTCATGATTCTATGGGCATTTTTACACACATGTTAAAGTTCTGGATTTTTCAGTCTGGGTTTACAAGTGCGCAAATAAATTCCAGATTCATTTTTCACACACACGCTTCCCTGAGGCAGTTCCTGGATGCATTCTTCACACAAACACTGCCCTGAGGCAGCCTAAAGTAGCCGCAGCTGTAGACGTGACAGGCTGCCATGGAAACCAAGTGACCACAGCTGCCTAGAGCAAAGCAGTTTACCAGGAGAACCTTTTACACACAAAAGTTCAGGGAGAAATTCTACGCAGAAGTTCAAAGATCTGGATGTTTCAGCTCTGGATCAGTGATTTAGACACACAGAAAGTTCAGGATGTAACAGCAAACATCCAGGAGAAATGTGTGTGTAAAAACACCCATTAACAGTGCTGGCAAGGAGTGAATTTCACCCAAAACAGGTTAGAATATTAACACAAGAAGGATATTTAAAATCAGAGCTAAATGAAGTATTTGCAACTTCAAATTTATTCTTCAGTGCGAGTTTGCTTTTCAATCAATCCTTAAGCACGTGCTTAAATTCTTTGCTCACTTGGGATCGATATTAACTGTGTTTTTGTTTTATTAAAACATATAACCCTACCCATAAAAATAAACACTACCATTTTTTTCCCAATCATAAAATCAATATCTATTTTGAACCAGATTTCAATCAACACACACTCAAGAGTTCATTGCAAATATAGTATTCCTCATTAAAGCTGTGATCCACAAACCGCTTATGCTAGAGTTGTCTCAATGACTCTGTCCTTCAGTGGAGTACTTTGGAGTGAGCAGTTTGTGGATCATGGCCTATGACAATCTTGAAATCTGGATTTGATTCAGCAGATATTTTAATCCCAAATGCATACTGCAATGCTTTTGTGACAACGTGCATCCTTTGTGTATTCAGTCATGATGATCTCATGAAATAAGCCTATGAAGAAGACAGACTGTTTTTCTCTGCCCACATTCCCTCTGCTGCTTGAATCAGAATTGTGGTGCATTTCTGCATTCCAGAGCAGAGGAATAAAAGCCGGATGGGGGGGGAAACGTCAAGCCCTTCAGTAGCTTTTCGAACTACAAGAAATGTGTTTTCATTCAGATAGATACTAGTCACAATGGCCATTCATAGACCAAACAATGCAACATGCCACAACAGCCATTGGCTGGTCACAGTGCAAGAGACTGGCAACTGAACTGTTGAATCAAGACAGGAAGGTTTTTATGTTTCATGTAAAGAATACAAGTGCTTGAAACAACTTTGCCCGTAGTAGATAAACTGTGGTCTGTCTTCCTGCACAGCTGCTGTGAGATGACTGGACCATTTGCTAGAAAGAAGGGAAGAAAAAAACCACTATTTTACTCTCTCACTTTTATCTAGAAAGAGAATAAAAGAAATGTAGCTCAATTGTAAGGATCCTGAGATTATGTATAGACAACTCCAGTGCTGAAATGCATACAATAAGCCTTATCGAATAGGGCTTGCTCCTGCACATACTGAAGTTAATGCCAAAGTACCTGCTAATTTGAATACCCCAGGATACTAGCTACTTCAAGCTAGGCACTGGCTTAAGCAGGTTAGTTGCTCCATCAATTTTATAAAGTCTACTTACCTGTGTAAGGATAGACTCAGTCTTAAGTACCTTGACAAATTGAAGTTATAATGGGTTTGGGGGAGTAGGAGGGATTGGTATTGTTTGTTTAATTTTTAATAGCTGCTCCTAGAATCTATTTTTAATTAACTTCTAATTATTAGCAAAATAGATTCAATTATAAATAAAATAACTTTACAGCATTTATAACACGGAGAGTTGGATTTCCTTTGATGGTTTCACATTTTTACTGTACTTTACTGCAGTTTCTTGAATATCAGTGGAGTAACAAAAGTTCAAAGAGACCTTGCTTCCTGATATGACTTTTCAGGCTAAAACAAAAAGATCCCCCTCCTCCGCAGCCTCCCAAGTTTGGGTTGTAGGAGACAGTACAGGTCATGAAGGGCTGAATTAGGGGGGGAACTGTTCTCTGAACCTCAAACTCAGGAGTGGATGTGTCTCCTCAGTCCGTCCCACTCACTTTTAACAGCCATATTGAAGATGCCTGACATGTGAAGCTAAAAGGTAAAGCAAAGACAATCTTTTCCTATCTATGGGTGTTTTCACATGTGATGCTACCATGGGTGACTACGCATAGCGTGGCCATTTATGGTGGAGTCATGTTTGTTCCCGCCCGCCAGATGTTTGCTGTGGGTGGGAACAAATAGGTCCCGGACTGTGGCAGGATTAACTCTGGGTTGTGCGCTGGGCTCCCTGCCAATGCTCAACGCAGAGTTACCCCTGCCATGGTCCAGGGAAGCCATCCCCGGATCATGGTAGAGCAGGCTGTCCTGTATGATGGCCTGCTCTACCTAACTCTGGCCAGTGGACAGAGCTTTTCTGGATGGGTGTTGCGGCCTCATAGGGTTCCGCACTTGTCCGTCAGGGCAGGAGCCATACCACACTGAACAGCGTGGAGGTTGGGGCTGTGCGAACCCATGTCTACACTTCCCCCGTCCTCTCCCCACCACCTCCCCACCCCCGGACACTGGCACGTTTGTTCGGCAGCAGTACTAGATCCAGCCATGGGTGAGGGCTCTCACCCCAGGCAGGATCAAAGCATGGCAGTGCTCAGAATTGTCACATATGAAAATACCATATATTAAAGAGTAATTTTAGACTAAATTTACCATTTACAGCTACTCTCAAATCTCCAAGTCAGACATCCACCTGCTGCTAGCCTGTCCACTTCCTGTCCAAAGGATGTGCAACCGCTCTGCACATCCTGGTGGGCTTATTCTATAACACATCATGTAGCCCACCATCCCCAAGAGGCAATTCATCCTAGTGCTGAAACCAATAGTGGATTTTGTATTCACAGATATTATTCACATTTTTGGATTTCCATCCAAATAATATCCACACTCACAGCCAAAATGGGGTTTTCTTTTGGTCTTTGACTGTTTGGTTTTCAGTTGTTTGGATATTTATTTTCACTTCAACACAGGTGCACATAGCCAAAATGAAGTAATGAAATAAGCAAATATCTAAACAGCTGAATAACAAACAAACAGAAAGGTCCCCCAAACCTGTAATGGATATCTGATAAAATGTACCCAAATAGTGGTTATCATCAGACTGACCACCGAAGTGACTGCTTCTTGTGTGGACCTGCCTTCTTCACTTTCAGTAAATGACTGATCCCTGAATTCACCATGGAAGAGTTGTCTGAGTGTGAGACTGAAAGGGGAAAAGAGAAATTGTGTGTATATGTATGTGTGAAAGAGCCTATGTGTGTGTGTGTGTGTGTGTGTGTGTGTGTGTGTGTGTGTGTGTGAGAGAGAGAGAGAGAGAACATATACGATGTTTCTTTGGCTGTTAACAAATGTGACAGTGGCCCACTTTGACCCACTGAGGTCGGCTTTGGCCCACAAGCTACTGGCATGTTTGTTAGTGCCTCACCAGATGTTCTCCCAGGAATGCTCCCAGGCATGACACTGGCAAGCCTGGGATGTGATCCCAGAGACTTGGGAAATTATACCCCAGGCTGCTGTACACCCGATCAGGCCAAAGAAGGTCACAGCAGGCAATATTAACGTTTGTTATGGCCCACCGTGACCTGGCCTGTATCAGGTTCACGATGGGCAGCCACCATAGTGGCCATCATTACCCGCCATGACTACCCATCATGGTGATGGACAGTGCTCTGGGTGCAGTGTGGGGACAGGACCATCTGGCCACACGGTGTACTTCACAAGAACGCATGAGATTCTCGCGCTCCATGCAAGATCTTGTGAGATCTTGACAAGATTTTCAAGAATTAGTGCACTTTGCACATGTGCAACATGGCTGCGCCGACCATTTCTGCATATACACGGCCCCTGGTGGCCATTTTGACATGCGCAGAGTGTTTTTTGAAGGTTCTCAATAATCTCATGAGAATCTCGTGAGATTCTCGTTGCCTTTAAAACACTGCGTATGCGAAAAATGGCCACCAGGGGTCGTGCATGCGCAGAAATGACTACAGCAACCATTTTGTGCCTGTGCAGTGCTGGGTTTTGGCTGCACAATCTTTGCGGGAGAACTGGCCAATTCTTGACCCATTCTCATTCTCGCAAACCTTGACAAGAAGCCAATTTTTTATGAGATTTAACGAGAATGCGCAGGCGAGTTTCAGCCCTAGTCCAGATCATGGAGTTGACTCCTATCCTTGTGTGCATGCCCTCATCTCTGCTTCCTTACCCGAAGCTATTCTTTCAGTGCTTCAGGGTAGAAACTGAATTCAGGAGCCAGATTCAGGAACTAGAAAGGGGATGAATAAAAACTAATAAAAACAATGAGCTGCATTTGACCCCTGATCCTGGGGTTCTCCACCCTTGTTCTTTGGATGCTACTAGCAGTCATTGTCTAATGAAGTGCTATTCCTTCATCTTTCAGAGAACATCTGCTCTGTTTACACTGGCTGTGTATATGGAATCTTCTCTGAGATGCGATCCTGGAGTTTGCATTCCGAGTATGAAGCAAGTTAATTTGAATGCAATTAGGAGTCCATTGTGAAGTAACTGATGATAGAAGTGGTGAAGCTGACTGACGTTCTTAAACAAGTAAATCTTTTATAAGGCAGCAATGACTTTTAAGTCTATCCTATATATTTAATATTCATGAATTCTGATCTGTTCAAGAACTGTCTTAGAAGGTTTTTTTAAAACACTAATTAAATGAGAATAGGGATATTGTAACTACTGTAGCTATTTTCTGACAGATTACATTGTAACGAAGGTTAGACAGAGTGAATGTTCAGACGCCTACTCACCCTACTCAGCAGGCTGGTTTGCCAGAGATTCAAACTACCATGAACAAGCCCTCCAAGCTTGCTTCTGCTCAGCTATTAGTCTGCTGATGGCAGGCCTGAATTTCTTCTCAAAGCAACACTTGTTCCCTCCATTCAGCTTCTCGTTTTTCTTTTTCTTTTCTAATTTGTAACTCATTTTTAATATTTCTGATTGAACTGAGCTTTTTGAATGGGAGTGCATGGCTAGCAATTCAATCCAAAAGCAAATTTGTTCAGCCGGTGGATTCTTCCAAATTCTGATAGGCCTACTGTAAGCCTCTTCTCCCAGAATACAGGCCTGGGAACACAGACTGATAACTACCCAGAGCAAAGACCTATTAGGGGAAGTAAAAGAGCCATTGTAAGGCTTAAATGGGTTTGCTTTGCAAATCTGGTATCTGACAGATTTGTCCATTCTGATCTGGGTTTGAGAAAATGGAGATCAACTACAATCCAGGACCAGTTTCCATTTTATGGAAGACCCATTTTGGTTATTCCAGTTTGTATATTTTTGCTGCTGCATCATAATGGGTATATTTAGACAGACTCAGGGGTGCTCCACCCCAGAAGAAGTCCAGGGGTGCACTCATGCATCTACCCACTTGCAGCCATGCCTGGGTCCATTTTAAATTGACCTTATGGCTGCTGTAGCCCACAGTCCACCCACACGGCACCCCCTCCCCAACACCATAGAGCTATGGGCAGATTGGCAGCCACTCTAGGCTGCTGCCTGAAGTTCTGTGGTGCTGCTTGGAGAAACCCTTGGTCAGGAGCGGAACTGCAGTGGCTGTCCGCAGAGTAGACAGACTGCTGCTCAGCCAGTGCCCTGGGTTTGGGTGGCCTTCTCTGCTGGTGGTGCTCTGGAATGTCCTGGAGTACTGCTAGCAGGGCGAGCTGGAAATAGACATCCCCATGAGTCTCGCCTTTATACGGATGGGCCGCCTGGGTGTGAGGTAGATCAGAGCCATGGGTGCCATCTCTGTAAAGGCACTCAGTGAAGTAAATGACTTATCCAAAATAACCAAAATAATCAAATAAAACAACGTTATCAAACCAGAATAACCCAAATAAAGCATATGGGGGGATTTGTTGTGAAAATGAAAATGTGGTGAATTTCCGCATACCATTTCAAAAGTGTGGATAATCTCCCTACGTGGGCCCAGGCAGGCAACCAACTACAGCTGGGAATATCAATATTGGGAATAAGGATGCATTTGCAGTGCAGGCTGTCCCGTGTACTATTAGAGAGTCTGCCAGTATGAGAAGAACATAAGAACTACCATCCTGGATATGACCAATGGTTCATTTAGGCTAGCATTCCATCCCCAACAGTGGCCAACTTTAGGGATGGGCAAACAGAACACCATTCGGATGTTTGGACGTTCGGTCATTTGGTTTGAAACCCGAGTTTGGGTTTGGCTGTTCTGTTCGGCGGAGTTCGGTTTGGCCGAACTTGGCCAAACATCCGAAAATAGCACTATTGATACCAAAACTGAAATCAATTTTTTTCGGTATCAGTATAATTTGGCCCTAGTGTCCACCCCTGGTGCCAGGAAGTCTGCTCCTCAGGTGCCTCCCCCTTCCAGTCACGTTTTTCCCTCCCAAAGTCACATTTTCCCCACCCCCTAACTCATCCAAACTTTTCCAAATTGTTCGGCCATTCAAACGTTTGGTTCGGAAGTTCGGTTCAGTCATCTGAACAGGCCGAGTTCGGGCCGAACTCCGAACTTCCGAACCGCGTTCGTCCATTCCTAGCCAACTTCAGTTGCTTGAGAGAAGAGCACAAACATCATCAGTGGAATGATCTGTTGCCTGCTGTTCCCCAGCAGCCAGAGGTCTCATTCCCTAGCCAACTTGACTAATAGCTATTTTTGGACATATTCTCTAAGAACTTATCCAAGCCTTTTTTTAACCCAGTTTTGGGTTTTTGAACCCAGCTATGCTATTGACCTTCACTATGGCTCCTGGAAATGAATTCCATAGATCAGTTGAGTTTAAAAAAGCATTAAATCTGCTGCCAGTTACATTTTATGATTCCACATGTACCATCCTGGCCCTTCCCTCCACACTGGGTCTAGAGGAGAGGAGGCAGAGGGCTCAGGGCAGCAAGGGATGTAGGTGGCTGGGAGCCCCATAAAGTATGAGGTCTTCAATACCACACCTAAATTTCGTAGGAACTATGAGCTTCTCTGTAAAGCTCTTTGACCCCAGGCACTATTTTTTGTCTTGGAATCTTTGCAGATCTCAGTGTGACTGCTTTACAGTCCTGGACAGTCAGATATTCTGTAATATATTTGTGTGGGTGTTTGTGTGCTGTTGAAAGTGAATAAGTGACTGATTGCTTAAAGCAGCAGAACTCTTAGAGTGGACCTGCCCTGACTCTAGCAAGTAAGTGTTTAGTTAGTAATGTCTAGCCTTAATGCTTGCAAGGCGCTAAGTGGAACTGGTCAGAAAACTACCAATAGTGGAAAATGTCATTTCTGTCAGGGATAAGATTTTGTACGGCAACTCCCAGCAAAAAATAACATGGATGGCCACAAGTACTTGAGTCACTTTGAAATTTTAACTTTATTCTGGAAAAAATTAAAACAAAGAAAAAAAATTCTTCTCAGGTTTATGTGCAAGTGCCTATGGTGTATCCAATATGAAAACTTTTGCCTGAGAGTGAGAGCAAATTTTCCCCATTTCAATAGAAAATTCCAAAACTCCACGTTTTTTGTTGTTGTCTGGATTCAGGATGAAAAATGTTTTCCTGAGTTTGGAAGTTCCAGTGAGACAGGAAGTGCATTTCCTGACCAACTCCAATACTGAACATCCCTTGTGAAATGCTGTGTATTGTCATTTCCCATTGACCTCAAGGCAGCGTTGGGCTGTCATTAACAGGAATCTGTTACAGACTTTTTTATGAAGGTGATGTATGGTGGTATGTATAATAGAAAGATCTGAAAAAGTTCAATGTAGGGGAATAATGGGGAGACTTTTTTCTTCTTCTTCTTTTTTGCTGTTGGAGAAGTGGACCGTGAATATGCTGGAATTGCTTGAATCACTGCATGTGTTTTTTAAAAATGTTTTTCAAGGGACAAAAACTACCCAGTGTTTTGGCTATTACTGCTATTGTTTAGTCTTCTCTAGAGGATTTTAGCACTGAGTGGACATCACAGAATCTAATCTCATGAAACTAGTACAAGTACCAATGTAGCCATTTGTATGGTGTTTTTACACAAGACATCTATCAACCTAACTTAAGCAGAAACAGGCAAACAGCAGTACCAGTTGCAGCCTCCATTTAGCCCTGGACCTCAGCAATTTAAGTCTGGTAGAGATAGGTTTGATTCTAGGAAAGAGAACCTAGATTAAGTTGTGTTAAAGGTCTTTCTCCTCTTTCATAGCAGTGGTTTTCTTCCTAGAAAACAAGCAATCTGAGCAAAATTCTCTCCTGCCAGAATTGCTGTAACAGCTTAATGTCTGTAAAGAGCTCACTTTTTGGAGGCTGTTGGGAAAATGTGTTATATCTGACTGGGCAGCATATCCAAAGGGTTACAGTTCTTTTGATTTATTTCAGAAATTTAGGCCACACTCCTTTCTGCAGGACTGGCGTTAGCTATTTTACTGCCTTGGACAAAATAAATTTTGCTCTACCTTCCCCACTATCTCCAGAGCTGCCAAGTCTGTCCCGTGAGCACCACCTTGAGGGCAGGCTTGCTGCCACTACTTCCCTGGGTCTCAGGGAGGTGTAAGAGACACATTTGCTGAGACATGAATGGACTGGGTTCCCAGGAATCTGGTAGCACCATGGCTGTGTTCAGGCTTTGTCCTGAGACCCCTGGTCTCTGGTCTCCCATTCCCTTCCCCATCCCACATCACACCCAGCCTACTCAGAACAGTTCCAAGGACTGGTATCCTAGACTAGCATGCAGAGTGTGAGGAGTATGAGTGACTTTAGAAGTTAGAAAAGTCCAGGCTGAAGAAACTGCTTAAGGCCTTTATGTGAACTGAACTTTGACAGACTTTTTATTGAATTTGCCAATACAGCAATAACTGCAAGTGCTTACACAAGAATTTGCAAGAACAGCGTTATTTTGGAGTATGAGAGCTTACCCAAGAGTTGTGGGCATATAGCTAAAAATAGAGACTTATGAAATGGGGCATAGGCCGACCAAGACACGTGGTAGCCACAGATGTATCCTGATGACTCAGATCTCAGTTGCAAGGCGTGGGAGGACAAGAATGAAAACTGTCTGACAACTGTATGTCCTGCGGGACTAGAGACTTATAAAACCCAGACTGAGGACAGTTTCAAGTCAGATGCCTACAACATCAGCTCGTGGTACCACTCCAACATCAACAGTGGTGGTTGGTGAGTCTGGATATTGGAGGGGCACTGGGTTAGTAAGGCCGGGCCGGTGGGCCTAGGGGAGGAGTCAGGGGGATGGTGGGAGAACCCTGTGTAAAAGTACCCCACCCACTCTGAGTCCAGTAGTACATGATACTGAGGAGGAGGAGGAGGAGGCTTGACAATGGCATGCATAATCAACCATGCAAGATGGGTGCCAATAAAACCAGAGATTCACTGTTCTTTTTACACCAGATCAAGGTTTGGAAGGAAAAACCACAACACAGTTTGCGTTCACACATTGAGGTTTTTAAAAAAGGCCCAACACACAGGCACCCTGTGCAAAAGCACCCCACCCACTCTGAGTCCAGTAAGGAGGAGGCTTGACAATGGCATGCATAATCAACCATGCAAGATGGGTGCCAATAAAACCAGAGATTGAAACCCCCCCAAATCACTGTTCTTTTTGCACCAGAATCAGTGCTTTGTAGTGCCTGTGAGGTGGGGAAGCAGCTAGCCATCTGCTTCACTACCCTGCCCTGAAGTATTTTCACTGGGTGCGTGTGTTGGGGTGGGGGGAGAATCCCATTCCCTGGTTCAGAAGGGACTTCTGTATGGGTGGGTTTTTTTGTTTTGTTTTTTTAAATGTGAATCATGGGGCATTAAATACTAATTCCCCTTCCCCCTCTGCTGTGTGTGCGTTGGGGGCGGGGATTAGTATTTAATGCCCTGTGATTCACAATTCTTTTTTTAAAAAAACACCCATAAGAAAGTCCCTTCTGAACCAGGGAATGGGATTGGGCTCCCCCCCTCCCCCAACACACACACCCAGTGAGAATACTTCAGGGCAGGGTAGTGAAGCAGATGACTAGCTGCTTCCCCACCTCACAGGCACTCACAAGACACTTCTACTTTACACCTCTCCCCAATAAAACCGTCAGTGCTTAATTGAACCGACTCCTGGAATTTAGGGTGCTTTTGTTTAATTTCTGCGTTTCCACCCTGATTCGGAATGGCTGCTGCTAGTGGGCTCAGGGCTCCTACAGGGTGGGTGGGTGCTGTTTGCTTCTAGGTTGAACCAGCAGCAAGCAGCACCCACCCACCCACCCACTCTGTAGGAGTCCACTAGCAGTCATCCAGGAATCAGGATGGAAACGCAGAAACTAAGCAAAAGCACCCTAAATCTCAGGAGTCCAGGACTCCTCCAAGTACACAAAAATAAATAAAACCATCACCTACCTTAGAAAAACTTGCTGCCTGGAGTTGGCACCTGTGCACACTGCCTGGAAGCCCTAGCCGGTGGCTAGGTTTGCTTCCAGAAAGTATCCAGCCAGTTCCCAGTTGTTTAGCCTGCTGAGGCTAAACAACGCCTGGCTGGCTCCCAGTTCCCACTCTCCTCCCCCTCCCCCATCACGCGCACAGAGAGAGAAAGTTAAACAGAGTGAGGGAAGCTCCTTCCCTCCATGTTTTTCTGTGGCCACTGATTGGCCAGGGCTCTTAACTTTGGAGCCCAAAATGTTTTTTTTTCTGCTGGAGGATTCCTTTAGAATCCTCCTCGTGCCTGCCCCAAAATACAAGTGAGCATGTGCAAGATACTAAGAAAAGGGGCTCTAACACTAGAGCCCTGTTTCTAGTGTCTCGCACATGCTCAGTTCTGCCAGTGTGCTGCCACCCCCTGCCTGTCTTTTGAAAAGCAGCTTAGTGGGGGGGAAGCCTAGGTACTGCAGCGCTGTGCCTATCTGCTGATTCAATCACAGTAGATTCAGCACAGACTCTGTGGCACTGGCTGTGCTGAATGCTAATTGAATCAGCAGATTGAATCAGCACAGCACAGTGAGCACACTGCAGTGCTGAGTTAATCAATCAGCCACTTCCGGGATTCCCTGCCGGCAGCACTGATCAGGCAAGGCAGATCGGGGAACAGATAAGACTCCCCGCTTGGACCTAACCCCTCCTGGACCCCCTCCCGAAAAAGTCAGGGGAGGTGGGATTTTTTTTTTAAAAATAAACAAATTCCCCCCACACTAGGGCACTAGTAGTTGCAGCAGCCAGCCAGGGCTTGTAGGGCACCGCCCAACAGCCCTGAACTACGAGCCGCCCCTGAACATCTACGAACTGGTTCGGCGGCCCCATCACCTCTGTTATGGGTTGGCCACTCGGACAGTTAATGTATGAACGGAAGAATTAATGTTGAATGTGTGATGTTGTACTAATAAACATATATTTTAAACTTTGAATTAAATAAAGCTAAGAGGTTTGCCAATCTATTTCCAGTCTATCTCTGATCTCTTGAGCTGACCACAGTATCTAAAAGAACATATACATATGCATGAGTGAAATAATAACCAGGTCTGAGACTTCCATCGAACTTCATGACCACACGGGTATGATTGTATATATCCTTCCCTTTCCCTATATGAGCTGGATCCTACAGTTAGCTGCCTTTTTGGCACTCTGTTTGGGAAACGGACCCCTTTTCTGTGTGTGAATGTTTCAGAGAGCTTGTAACACACTGAATATTCCAACACGCGTGTGACAAGAGCATGGCATCAGCATGGTCCTCTCTACCACACAACCACCTGCTTAATGGGGTGGGGGAATTGTCCTGTGTGGGACTGAAAGTATGAGGTGCCACAGCAGCAGCCTGGGTCTGGAAGCCTGGTGTAGTGGATACAGAAGGCAAGACAGCTATTGCACTGCACTGGGAAGCCCAATCGGAAAAGTGGAATGCTGTCAATCCTGTCCCCGGAAGCCAAAGCCCTGGAAAGGGCCCCAAAGGGCAGGCCATCCCAGCCTTTCCATCTGGGTGATATCAAAGGAAAATTAACTGATGTAGTTAGCAAAGACTGGGCCCTGTATGAGTGCATGGGCCCCACAACAGCTCCTCAGTATATGGGTCCATGAATAAACTTGGAAACAACAACAAGAGTGCGAGAAACACTGGTGTAAAGTACAGGCCACCAGAACCCTAAATTCAGCCTATGGAGGCCCTGCAGCAATTCAGGAAGGGGCCCCCACCACATGTGACCAATGGCAATACGAGAAATAACATTATTATTCCAAATAAAACAGATTAGAAAACAGATAGAGTTGCCTAACATATGGCCCCACAGAACCTGCCATTTAGGGAATCCCGGCCCCTGAAGATGATGTTATGTTTAATTGGATGTCTGAAATGTATTACGGTAACATTTTAACTGGTAAGTCAATGCATGTCCATCAAGCAGTGCTGTGCCTCACAAGCATTCAGCATAACTTGTTTCTATAAAGGATTGGCTAAATTCTTAGAAGATACGTCCATAAATAACCTTGTCACATGAGACGCCGCCACTCATCTCCATGTAGTTTCGCTGCATGGAAATGGGTGGAGGGCACCTGTGGAAAGCCGCAGCAGATGGGTGGAGGTGCGTGTGCATGCCTGTGCTCCACCCATCATGCACACACAGAGGCATTGGGGTAAACAGAGGTATCTCTATGTCTGGACATGAGTGGAGGAAGTGGGTGTAGATGGGTGTGCACCCATGGGAACAGTCCAGCACCCATCTCCACCCACCATACTGCGTGTGCGTGCGCGCACACCCCCACACACATGGCCCACGGTCTATTTGAAAAGGCCCTTAGTTGCTATGGGGATGAGACCTCTGTCCATGATTTGCTGCCATGGGTGCCCATCATGGTGGGGGGCAGGACTCTGGGTGCAGCATGGGGATGGGGGCAGGATCGGGGCATAGAGTCCATTGAGTGAACCCGGCATAAATCCAGGGGCCTCTAGGTCCCAGGGACTGCTGCCTGGCCCCATGGGGGAAGTCCAGTGGCTGGGCTGGAGGAGGCCTGGGTGCAGGGCACCCACACATCATGGGGGGGGGCATCCCTCACCTGCCTCTGCATGCTAGTAGTGCTGCTGCTTCAGTAGCAGCAGCAGCAGTGGACACTGATTGGACTGGGACATAAAGATGTTTGTAAACAAACTCCTCCTCACCTGAGTGATCAGAAAGTTGTTGTCCTGTAAAGAAATTTCTTCAAAATGGTCCCTAACATTGTCACAACTGGGTTGTGCATGCTCACCATATTCAAATAATACACCACGTTATGGTCTCCAGTTCCTCTAGTATAAAAAGCACCCTCCTCCTCAGAATGACAATTCCTTCCAACCCTTTCTAGGAATATAAGAAAATTCCATGCGGGTCTGGTAGGGTGGGTGTTGTGAGAATGTTAGATACTATCTCGAAGAACCTTGTTTACAAGGCAGCAACCTTCTGTTGTTCTTCAAGTGGCTCCTCACAGGCCTTTTTACATGGCTCCACTGGGTGGGGGACCCCTTCTCACCGCAGGCACTGCATTGTTCACATGGGGCTCCCCCATCCATAAACATGCAGAAATCTGCATGTTCATGAATGGGAGAGGCCCGTGTAAAAAGGGCCACATTCTCACAACTGTCTTACTTATACTATCTTAGATAGGAATTTAGGATGTAAAGCAA
>QEPC01003342.1:595469-620441 GCA_003113815.1 Sphenodon punctatus
CCCCTCCCTGCTACATTTGGCCTTCCAGTGACCTGACAGAAGACCATGTTTTAGCCACCCGAACACAACCGAACGCGATTCGAATTGAATGAACTGTTCGGCCATTTCGTCGTTCGGTGTTAGGTTCCGTTCGGTGTGTTTGCCATTTTGTCGTTCGGTGTTCGGTTCCATTCGGTGTGTTCGCCATTTCTTTGTTCGGTCCGTTCGGTGCGTTCGTGTTCGTGTTCGTATTCGGTTGTCCGAACAGGCCGAGTTCGGGCCGAACACCGAACTACCGAACCACATTCGCCCATCCCTACTCACCTCATAACTAGTTCATTTGTCCCCCCCCCCGCATATAATCAATTCATGCTGCCCTGGGGGTGCAAATGAACTGGTTATGGGTGGGGGGGGCAGAAATGGTTTTGGGTGGGGGGCAGCATGAATTGATTATATGGGGGTGGGGCACAAATGAACTGGTTATGGGGTGGGGCAGCGTGAATTGATTATGGCGGCACAACTGAACTGCTTATATATATATAATTTTGCATGGCATAATGCGCTTAATAGGCTGGCTACATTTTGGGTGTATTGTGTGTTTGATAGCAGTGCCCCCAGGCCCACCGAGCCGGGCGGCACCTCTAGGCCTGCTGGTGGGACACAAAGAGGGGACCCATCTTGACTTCTTGACGCCCTTGGGCAGTAGGAATGTGTGAACAGAACCGAGTTTGGAAATTCGGTTCAGTTCAAAAGTTCGCTTAGGTCGACCGAACTATTTGAGTTCGTTTGAATTCCAAACTTCCGAACCGAGTTCGTACATTCAAACCCAGGTTTTTTTGCCTTCCGAACCAGTTGGATTCAATTGAACTATCTGGTCGAATTCAAGTTCGGTTCAAAAGTTCGGACGACCAAACTATTTGAGTTCAGTCCGAACTCCAATCTTCCGAACTGCGTTCGCACATCCCTACTTGTCAGGTTGCACCCCGTTCTGTTGGTAACAGGTGACTCGACTTGCATTGCCTGTCAACGAGCCAACAGGCATAGGAGCTGGAAGGGCCGCAGATGCCGCGGCCTGGAGGCGGGGCTACCCCACATCCGTAGGAGATGGGGAATCCCGCCTAGGCACAGGATACACTTGGTGGAATGCCGGGGTCAGCAGCGGGCGGGGGCCCCGCCCTGAACACAGCAGTGTTACTCAATGCTGGGCCTATAAAGTGTACCTGCGGGACCATGAGCCACCACTGGTAATCATTCTTGAGAAGCTGGCTCCTAGAGTGTGTGGAGAGTCAAACCTGTTTCAGGAGTACTATTTGGAGTGTCTGGATCGTTTGCCTGTGTTTTGTGTGCTCCCACCCTTCCTGGAGTGAATCTGTGGTGAGTGACTGAGAGTGAGTTCCTTGTTTGTCTTGGTCCTTATTTATGTGTAGGCTTGTGGAGTGAGATACCAGTGTGTGGGTTCCTTGTTCCCTTCTTCCTACCCCCTTTGGTCCCATTGTCAGTATTGCCCTACACCTCTTCTCCCCTCCAGATTGCAAGTCCTGTCCTTTACCTTCCTTCCACCACCACCCCCGTTGACCCTCTCCCTTCTTCCTTTCCCTTCCCCAGGGTTTCTTCCCTTTCCCTTCCCCCCAGCCACAGTTTCCTGGCCCCTGTACATTTCCCCGAGCTTCTGGATAACTTGTCTATTGTCTTCCCGTTTGGGGCAATTGGCTTTCTCTTATAACCTCTCCATGATGAGTCGGGTTGCCATCTGAATTGGGGGGAAAGCCCAAATAAGACCCTGAGGGACCTTTTTCCATCCGATAGACATTTTGTTAAGAGAGAAAGCCGCCCCATCCCCTTATCTCCTGATCCCTGTGTCTCCCTTCATCCTCCCCCCCTCTCTGTTCCCGGAACCCCCCCTTCTTCTCCCCCTTACTGTGACAGAATTACCGGCACCCCTCCCTATTCCTTTGATATCATGGCTTCTGAGCAACAAGTTTAAGAGTTAGTGCACGCTGTGCAGTCCCTTACTATGGAAGTAAAAGATTTAAAGGCAGAAAATAAGGAGCTTCGGGCCAGATATCGGATTCTGCAGGAGTCAATAGAGCGAGCCTCAATATCTCCGATGGAGGAAGAGGGCAGGCTCAAGGGGGCAGCTTCCCCATCCCCCTTCAGTACTTTCTCTACCAGCTCCCATTCCTCGGGAGCCAAAGGCCCTGTGTTCTTATAAATTCTATTGGGACAGAAAGGCTTGCCAGGGCTTTTTGGCCCTTTGCAATCTTACATTTCAGACTCAATCCCTCACCTACAATTCAGATCGGGCCAAGGTAGCCTATATTGTGGGATTACTAGGGGCTGTGGCCCTGGATTGGGCTACCCCCCTTTTGGCAGCCAATGAAGTGCTGCTACATAATTATAAGGGATTTTTGAAACAGTTTCACTTTCTATTTGATTATCCGGGTTAGAGATGCAGAGCAGGCCATACTGCATCTCCGGCAAGGAAAAACTCCCTTTTTAGATTATATTACCCAATTTAGGAAATTAGCATTTGACCTAGGTTGGAGCGATTCAGCCCTGCAGACAATGTTTTGACAAGGCCTCAATGATGAAATTAAGAATCAGTTAGCTTGTATTACCACCACCCCCGTTATGCTGGAAGAAATGGTTACAGTCTCTTTACAGATAGATGAGCACCTCACTGAACACAAACGAGAGCAACGACAGGACCAAGGTAGGGGCATGGGGTTTTGTGTATCCAAAGGACCTACTGGCCCCCTTCCGGGCCCATCAGATCCAGCAGGTCCTGAACCCATGCAAATAGGGGCGCTACGAGGTCCCCTTACCCCGGAGGAACAAGAGCGATGCCGTCAATTACGTCTTTGTTTTTATTATGTGGCGGGCTCTCACTTCTCAAGGGAGTGCTCCTCCAAACCCATCTGTTCAATTGGGTCGGGAAACGCCATGGGGGGGGAGGGGCTCCCGGTAACCTGTTGCAATCCCCTTCTAGAATTAGGAAGGAAATCCCAATTTTCACAACAGTTACGTATACCCCTTACCCTGCAATCGTCCTCCCTTCAGTCCTTAGTGGTTAGGGCTTTGGTTGATTCCGGGGCCTCCAGGAATTTTATGGATACTTCCTTTGCCACTTCCTGTGGAATTCCCTGGCAGACCCGAGCCTCTATAGAGATGGTCCAAATGAAAGATGGGTCTCCCCTCATGTCAGGGCCGCTGCTAGTGTGTTCTACCCCTTTGTGATGCACCATTGGGTCACACATAGAGATGATTCAGTTTGATTTAATCTCCTCCCCCTTATTCCCTCTTGTCCTTGGGTTACCCTGCCTTCAGGCTCATAACCCCTCAATTGACTGGGCTCTGAGGACTCTAAGGTTCACATCCCCTTCCTGCGACCCTCACCTTATCCCTTCCCCCCCGGCAAAGGCAGCAGCCCCTGTGACCTTGTCCCCTCCTACTGACACCCCTATTCCTCATCAATACCATGTTTTAGCAGCAGTGTTTAGCAAATGTAAGGCCTCTGAACTCCCCTCTCATAGGTCCTATGACTGCCCCATTGAACTTGTCCCGGGAAGCGAACCCCCATATGGGCAGATTTATAATTTATCCCCAGGAGAGACAGAAACCTTAAGAGCCTATATCAAGGAAAACCTAGCAAAAGGATTTATACATCACTCCACCTCCCCCGTGGGGGCCCCCCCTTTTTGTCCCTAAAAAGGAGGGGGACCTTAGGCCGTGCATCGACTACCAGGGGTTAAATCAAATTACAATTAAAAAATCGGTACCCCCTGCCTCTCATACCCGAACTTCTTGGGAAGCTCCAAAGAGCAACTATTTTCACCAAACTCGACCTTAGGGGCACCTATAATCTGGTACGGATCAAGGAGGGGGGATGAATGGAAAACTGCCTTCTGCACGAGATTTGGACATTTTGAATATTGTGTCATGCCCTACGGACTTGTAAATGCTCCTGCTATGTTCCAACATTTTATTAATGATATTTTAAGGGATTTATTGGACTTATATGTGGTAGCGTATCTCGATGACATTCTTATTTTTTCAACCTCTCTAGAGGAGCACATACAACAAGTTCAAACCGTCCTGAAACGCCTCCTAGACCACAGGTTGTATTGTAAGATGGAAAAGTGTATTTTTCATGCCTCCTCTGTTCCCTTTCTAGGGTTCATTATTTCCTCTAAGGGAATTCACATGGACCCCAGTAATCTTGACGCCATCAATCATTGGCCAGACCCACCTACGGTAAAGGCATTGCAATGGTTCCTGGGAAGTGTAAATTATTACAGACAGTATATTCCCCATTATGCCAATCTTACGAAACCCCTTACAACGTTGCTGTGAAAAGGGGTAAGGTTTGAGTGGGGAACCTCACAGAACAATGCCTTTATCCTTTTAAAGCAAGCTTTTATGTCTGCTCCCCTCCTACAACACCCAGACGACACACAGCCCTTTATTGTAGAAGCCGATGTCTCAGATGTGGCAATTGGGGCTGTGTTAACCCAGGCCCTTGGTCCTTCAGGGCATCGCCTTCCCTGTGCCTTCTACTCCCGTTAGCTGACCCCCGCAGAGAGGAATTAGCCTATTTTAGATAAGGAATTGTTGGCCATCAAAGTGGCATTTGAGGCCTGGCGGCATTATTGGGAGAGGGGCCCTCATCCCGTCCTGGTGTACACCGATCACAACAATTTGGCCTACCTCCAATCCGTCTGCATGAATAATGCCAGACATGCAAGATGGGCATTGTTTTTCGCACGTTTCTGTTTCTCCGTACAGCATCATCCTGGCTCCCAGAACATGATGGGCAATGCGTTATCGCGCTATTATACTCTGGCCGAAAGAGAAGGGGACCTCCAAGGGCCCACCCTACAGCCTCGCGTGTTTGCAGCCACCTTTCCATCCTTGACTCAACTACGAACCGTAAGCCAAAAAGAAAAACCACGTTCTGATTTTTACCAAAGGTATGGTTTATTTTACTATAAAGGAAAAGTGGTTATCCCTCCCAAATTCAGACCTCATGTAATGTGGGCTCACCATGACTCCCCCCTCGCAGGACATCCTGGGTGCCAATGCACCATTTTGTTAATCCAAAGGACGTTTTGGTGTCCCACCCTTCATAAAGATGTGAACGATACGTTCAAGGATGTTCAATGTGTTCCCACACAAAGACTCCTCGAATCCTACCGGTAGGGTTATTGCAGCTCACGGACTGTCCCAAGGGCCCCTGGCAAAAAAATTGTTATGGACTTCATAGTAGGACTTCCTAAATCAGCTGGGCATGATTCCATTCTAGTTATCATTGACTCTTTTACAAAAATGGGACATTTTATCCCCTGTAAAGGAATGCCCTCAGTCCCGGTCACTGCACGTCTCCTCCTCGGAGAAGTGGTATGCCTTCATGGACTACCAAAGGAAATAGTGTCTGACCGGGGTCCGCAATTCATTTCTCCATTCTGGAAGGCATTTTTTACTCTTCTACGAGTCAAACTTCGACCTACCACCGCATACCATCCCAAAGCAAATGGACAAGTTGAACATATTAATCAGCACATTGAACAGTACTTATGATGTTTCTGCACCTACCTCCAAGATGATTGGGTAGAACACCTACCTCTTGCCGAATTTACTTATAACAATGGACCTAATGCGTCTCTAGGAAACTCCCCCTTTTATGTGTCCTATGATTTTCATCTCCCCCTTTGTTTTCCAGAGGCGCCCCTCACGTCAGTGCCCGCCGCAGGAGCATTGGTGCGAATCATCCATAAGGCCCAGAAGACTGCCCTATGTCACTTACAAAAGGCCCTCTCCTGCTACAAGGCCACTTCCAATAAACGCCGACTCCCAGGGCCCTCTTTACAGATAGGGGACCTGGTCTGGGTACAGCAAAGTAACTACCCCTCCCTACGCCCATCGGCCAAGCTTGATGATGCCTATATGGGCCCCTTCCCCATTACCCGAAAATTGAATGAGGTCACCTATACTGTAGGGTTGCCTGCCCACATGTGGATTCACCCTTCCTTGCATATATCCCTTTTGAAAAAAGCCCAGACCCCTGCATATGCCCTTCAATGGGATATTCCCGCTCCCCCCATTCTTTTCCCTGATGGGCCTGAATATGAAGTTCGTGCCATTCTCGATTCTCATATTTCTGGTACTCAGCTCTACTACCTTATAGACTGGAAACACTATGGGCCCACGGAATGTTTCTGGGAGCCGGCAATGAATATTCACACCCCTCGCCTTATCCGGGATTTTCAATTCCGCCACCCCTCTAAGCCTGGCCTCCGGACCTTTGTGGGGGAGGGGACTTGGGCGGGGGGTACTGTCGGGTTGTGCCCCATTCTGTTGTTAACAGGCGGATCGACTTGTGTTGCCCGGCAATGAGCAGACAGGCATAGGAGCCAGAAGGGCCGCAGACACCGCGGCCTGGAGGCGGGGCTAACCCACGGCCGTAGGAGATGGGGAATGCCACAGGATATGCTTGGTGGAATGCTGGGGTCAGCGCCGGGTGGGGGCCCCGCCCTAAACACAGCAGTGTTACTCAATGCTGGGCCTATAAAGTGTACCGGCGAGGCCATGAAGCACCACTGGTAATCATTCTTGAGAAGCTGGCCTCTAGAGTGTGTGGAGAGTCAAACCTGTTTTAGGAGTACTATTTGTTTGGAGTGTCTGGATCATTTGCCTGTGTCTCGTGTGCTCCCCCCCTTCCTGGAGTGAATCTGTGGTGAGTGACTGAGAGTGAGTTCCTTGTTTGTCTTGGTCCTTGTTTATGTGTAGGCTTGTGGAGTGAGATACCGGTGTGTGGGTTCCTTGTTCTCTTCTTCCTACCCCCTTTGGTCCCATTGTCAGTATTGCCCTACACCTCTTCTCCCCTCCGGATTGCAAGCCCCGTCCTTTACCTTCCTTCCCCCCCGTTGACCCTCTTCCTTCTTCCTTTCCCTTCCCCAGGGTTTCTTCCCTTTCCCTTCCCCACAGCACTGTTTGCCACAGTTTCCTGGCCCCCTGTACATTTCCCCGAGCTCCTGGATAACTTGTCTATTGTCTTCCCATTTGGGGCAATTGGCTTTCTCTCATAACCTCTCCATGATGAGTCAGGTTGCCCTCTGAATTGGGGAGAAAGTCCAAATAAGACCCTGAGGGACCTTCTTCCATCCGATAGACATTTAGTTAAGAGAGAAAGCCGCCCCATCCCCTCGTCTCCTGATCCCTGTGTCTCCCTTCACCCTTCCCCCCTCTCTGTTCCAGGAACACCCCCTCTTCTCCCCCTTACCATGACACTACTGGGCAGGATGGCTTCCCAGGTAGGGTCGCGTGTGGTCGGTTTCCTGATCTGACTCCAGCCGTATCAGCGGTACAGCACCAACCCGATCCAGTAAGGGCTGCTGCTGCGCCATTTTCACTTCTATTTTTACCCAATGTATCAGTGTTAACACTTGTAAAGTGTGAAAAGAAGAAAAAGAAAGGAAAAGAGATAGAGATGGAAGATGAGCAAACTCTCAGTTTCTAAATTCTGACCCAGTTCACCTGTTCTCTCTGATGGCTTTGCTTTCCTTTGCCCCAATCCCTCCTGGCTATTTCTTTTGCATCTCCACCTGAGCAAATTTTATACTAGCTTTGGAGCTGTCCGGCTCAAGTTCAGCTAGCTCACTGTCTCTGTCTTATCCATTTGTTCTGCACAGTCAGCTCATCCTGTCAGCGATTGAAAGGATATGTCACTTGCTCAGAGCCAGTTCAGCAAAGTAGGCACTGGCAGCTAGTGCTATAGGAGCTATGTGGCAGCAACTGCAGAACAAAGATATCTAGAACGATTGTCACTGTTGTCCTGCAAGGAAAGAGGGCTGCCTGGTAACATTAGCAGCAGCGCACGCATTCTAAACTTCACACCACTTCAGTGAATGGAGGTCATGTAAGGATAGCACCCATGCAAAGCACTAATATGTATAACCACGCTCTGCACCCACATGATAAATGTAGCTGATATATTATTCCACTCAGGGAGGGGTGGTATGTTCCTTTCTGTTAAAAGTAAATGCCTGCTGCTTGAAGAATTGGCCTGTGTTTTGTAAGAACGCTGAGCTTCTCTGCAGCAGAATGTAAAGTTCTTTTGTATAATGTTTTAATCCCAGGCATTATTTTTTGGTCTTGGAATCTTTGCAGATCTCAATATGGTGGCTAGCTCTGAAAGAAAGTTCAAGCTGTTTTCCAGGAGGTGTTGCTAAGGTGATTTTATGGGATGAAAATGCATTGGCAATTCATTGTTAACTTGTTTACAAAAGAATATGAATGAAATTTTTCCTCCTGCAGCCAGGCAAACTTCTGCTGCTGGTTAACTCTTTCAGAATTATATTGGAATAGAAGATAAAACAGTTTGCAATTGTACAGCCCTGCCACACTCTCTCCCTGTCAAAAGTACATTGCAATATATACTGTAGATGCTGAAAGAAAATGGGTCAGTATGGTGGTGGGAAGTAGCATGTACAGGTGAGTGAATCCTCTGCAGTGAGTGACTTAAGCTTAAATTTTGCATCTCTCTCTATGGGTGAGCAGGTCATAAAATATATTGGTTTCTCAACAAAAATAAAATGTAATCCCCCTCCCCCAGCAAATGAATGGTTTGTGAGCAGTTTATTGAGACAACTTAAACTCTGAGAAATGTGTATATTTGATCTTACGTAAGACATCAAATGGGGGAATCTTCTGGATGATTTCATACAACTACATTAATTGCCAGGACAGCTTAATGTACAAATAAAAAATTACTGTTACAAATGTTTGCCCATTAGGATTCATTCCTCATTAGTATTCACTGTGGTGAAGATCTCATGCTTGAAAGTGGATGAATGTAAATACAAAAGGGCTGATGGGGGGGCAAATTTAAATTAGCTTCTTAAAATCAAAAGGATATCGGCAGAGCAGCTTTTAGTCATCATGTGTGAATGTTAATGTTCTTCACCCTGCTCTACTAGGGACTTCTGGTTTCCACCAAAGATTGTTCCTCCTGTAGCATAGTGCCCCCTAGTCACTGGGCAGTATAGGCCCATCACCAATTTAGTATCGGTTTCCTAGGAAGAGTGTCATTTATCAGATCATCAAAGCTTATGGTTCTTACTTCTTAGTGCAGGAAAAATAACTATGGTCCTTTTCAAACAGGTGCACGTGCGTGGGGGGATGGGCGGCCAGTGCATGGGTGGCTGTTACACAGATACCCACCCACCTCCACACACGGAGGCACTGCCCAATGCCTTTATGCGTGGGCGATGTGTGGGGGTGGGTGGAGCACCAGAGCGCGCATAGACCCCCCCTGCCACGGCAGTCGCACATCTGCCCCCCCCCCCGCTGCCCCACCGCCCGCACACGTGGGCGTGGGGGCTTCCATGTAAAAAGGGCCTATGACACAGTTGATAGCGCGCACTCAGAGATCTTTCTTTCAGAGCTACATTTAAAATGTCAAGACCCTAAAGCGTATTCTATAAAGATACCCTGCATATCGTAAAATGAGCCAGGCTGTGTTTAACATTGTGACATCCAGGTTTTACCTTGATCCATTGTTTCCGCCTTTAAAATTAGCACTTGCCGAGAGAGTGACATTGGCTGATTATAGACTGATTCTCCAATTTATCATTCTGTCAGGATGAGAAGCCAAAGTGGATTATTGAGAATATACCATAAATTAGGCAATCGCTGCTTGCCAAGTGGATTGCAAGGCTGCTGTAGGTGGCTTTTTACACTCTATATCGATTATGTTCAGCCATCATTTGGTTTCAGAATGTGAAAGGGCATATTTTAAATTGTTTGGCATCACAAACATTCAGGTTCAACCCTTAATTTAGACCCTCCACTGCCTCCCTCTTCTGCTTTGCATCCAGCACAAACTTCTTTGTTCTCATCTTCAAAGCTATCTGTAGCCTTGCTCTTCCCTGTCTTTTCTGCACCTTATTTTGGGTCAGTATGGGTCCCAAATATCTGAAAGACCACTTCTTCCATTATGTCCCTTTATAGCATCTCCGGTCATCCGGGAGTGCCCTCTTGCAGTTATCATCAGGGGTATAGCAAGGTGGGAATGAACCCTGGGGCAGAAGATGGAATGGGCCCCTTGCCGGGGCACTCCACTCCAGTGTGCATATACAGTTTACAGTTTACAGTTGGGTCCCCCCAACCCCCCAACACATACACCCCAGTGCAAGGGCACGCAGAGAGGCATTCTCAGTGGCTGTCCCACAGTTATGGAACTCCCTTCCCTTTGAGGTCTGGCTGAGCACGAGCCTGCTCATCTTCTGAAGGCAATGTAACACCTTCTTGTTTGGCCAGGCATTTGGTAGGCAGGTGTAGGGATTGGGTGTTGTGGATTGGGGATTTTATCTTGTTCTTACTTGTTTATTTTCATTTTTTAAAAATGTACTGCTATTGATGTTTTTATGTCCTGTAACCCGCTCTGAACCTTGAGGGAATGGGTGGGATAAAAATACGCATACAAACAAACAAGCATAAATAAACAAATAATTTCCTGCTATGTCCCTATCCTGGGACTTTGTTCCTCCATTGTCAGCTCCCTCACCTATCCCACAGTCTCCTGCTCATCAAACCATCGTCACCCCTTTGCCCATGCGGTCTGCTATGCCTGGAATTCCCTCCCTGAACACTTTAGGGGTGTGCATGTCGTTTTCAATAAATCAATCAATAACAAAAATGGAATTTGTTATTTTCGTTATCGTATTGCAATAACGAAAACAACAAAAATAATAATGAAATCAATAACAATAATGAAAATCTTTATTGATTTTGTTATTGCCTAGAAGCCTGGCAGGTGTTTTTTTGGAGGGAAATGTGGCGAGGGGAGGAGGGAACAGACATCTCGGAGCCAGAAACAGTGTTGAACTCTTGAACTGGGCCTGTGATGAGAGGGGGAAGGAACTGATGGATGAATCATTGACCAATGAGCAGCACAAGCAGGTCCCAGGCAGTTGAATGGAACCCTGTGATTGCTCAATGACTCCTGCCTCCCAGAACCAATCAGGGGAGCTCTGGGGCAGGGCACTGCAACCCTTTATACTGCAGGACTGGGCTGCTTGTTCTGTGTTAGCTATTGGTCTGTCAGGGGGCATTTGCAGAATCTGATGGTGCTTGCACTAAAACTCTTCCCACGTATATCCCTACCACCTTACCTTTCCAATCCTTAGCCTTCCATTTTACCTTTTTCCTTCCCCTGCCTGTCTCCCCCTGTACACACGCACATGCACAGAGAGAGAGAGGGAGAGAGAGAGAGGTCAATAACAATCAATATCTATCTATCTATCTATCTATCTATCATTTAATAATTTTTTTTGTAGATGTAGATCAATCTACATCTACAAAAAATTATTATTAAATTATTGATTGACTGCATCGTCCTGGGATCCAGAGCTTCCTTGGGTGTTGTGCTATTCTGTTGCTTTCCAACTCTCTCTCTCTAAATATAGAGTCTGTCTGTCTCCCCCTGTCCATATATAAGATATTTAGATAGTAGGCTGTTTTATTATAGATATTAGGATTATAGGATAGGAATATTTTGTATTATACATAGGTTAGGTTTACTTTAGATTCTGTATATATTATATTATATAAATAAAACTAGATATTGTGTTTATACCTATACCAGTACCAAAATCTTAATTGGAAGTCGGTACCACTAACAACGAAAAACATTTTAAAACCAAAATCGATAACAAAAAATGAAACATGACATGTGGCCCTAGTGCACACACCTAGAACACTTCCATTCTCCCTCCCAACCTTCAAAACCTCCCTAAAAACCTTACTCTTCCATCAGGCTTTCCCCAGCTCCTCACCCCCATAGATTGCTCATTTATGCATCTTGTTATATTGGGTGAAAACAGATATGACGCTAACCACCCTTTAACCACCCTTGGTGGTCATTTATGCACGTTTCAGGGCTGCATAGGGCACCAGTACAGCCCTGCAACATGCATAAATAACCACCAAGGGTGGTTAAAGGGTGGTTAGCGTCATGTCTGTTTCGACCTATTGTCTTATCCTTCAGGATTCTCCCCCTCCCCTTGTAACAGAGTTAGGCAAGTGCATCTGCAGCTTTTCAACTTCTTTAATGTATCTTTGTCTCTCTCCTTGTTTCCTTATGTCCCCCTCCTTGTTTCCCCACCCTTGTTCTAGCCTAGATTGTAAGCCTCTCAGGGCAGGGGCCTGTTTCCAATCACAACTGTTGAGTGCCAGGCACATTTCTAGCATTATATAATAATAATAATAATAATAATAATTAGACATCCTGACCTGCCTGATGGCTGCCTATATTGGTGGAGGAGAGGGTAAAAGTAGCTGTGTCTCCTTTCTCCAGTGCATCCCTGCAATGGGCATGCTATCAGGAATCCTGTAGTCAGATTATTAATTATTAATTATTATTAATAAAGCACCACTGAGCAGAGTACCTGGCACTGTACAGTCAATTGTTACAGACAGGTCCCTACCCCAAAGGGTCTACAATCTAAGGGTAATTTCAGATGTGATGGGCTGCCAGGCCTGCCACGCTGAATCGTGCTCTGAGATCCATTTTGGATCCCGGTCAGGAATCAGTCCGGCCGTCCTTTAGACATGCCTGATGTCTGGCCTGATTCTGCCTGGGGATTGCGGAGGGGGCGGGGCTGTGCAGCACGACGTGCGGCCGCACAGTCCCATGCTCCCCCCGGCTGCCCACCCTCCAGGAGATGGGCAAGCGCAGCTGTCAATCTGGCCGCTGCACCTAATCCCAGACCATGGCCGGGGCCACGATCTGGCTGGGCTGCAGGTAACAGACGTTACCTGTGGCCCAGCCCGGACTGTGGCCAATCCGACCATGCTTGGGGCCCGATCTCACCATGCTTTCGGACCTCCGGGCGGCTGGAGGTCCAAAAGCATGGTCAATGAGATTCCTGACAGGTATTCACTGGGGAGAACATCTGGAGGAAATCCCTTTAGACATTACGGTACCATTCGCCACCACAGGGGATTCACTGTGGGTGACCGTGGTATCGCAATGTCTAAAATTACCCTGAGAGACAAGGAAGGGGGAAATGAGGGAGAGGTGAACATCAGGAGAGACAAGGTTACATCCATGAGTGTGAGAAGATGTAGGTGCACGTGCTTAACTTAGTTACAGGGGAAGAGATTCTGAGGGAGGGAGGAGGAGACTGCCACCTGTCAACTGAAAGATGGGAAGGACTGAAATCAGTAGAATTCTTTCCCATAATACCTTGCACCAGACCCTCTATAAATATTTATTCCTACAGAATTACATTTGGCTTTCTTATAAGGTTGTGCTCATTTCCACTTCCACCCCACCAAATGAATTCTCACTTTTAGTAACCAGAGTCAAAGTAAACAACATAAAATATTCACTACCTGTTTCAGCAGGGTAACTAGCTCTACGCCAGCGGAAAAGCTGTCAGTGTTCCAAGGAAAAGAGACAGTGGAGTTTTTCATTTTTGGGGTCTACCCTGTATTAATAACAGCAAAGAAACCAAAACAAAACAAACAAACCACAAAACAATAACAAAAACCAAACTCAAGTAGACAATCTGTGAAATTAATATCAGCTCAAATATATTGTGATATTTTTTCACACACAGCCTGTTGTTTTTATCTTGGGGTTTCCTCATTTGCTTTAGCAGCAGGTAGTCTCTGAGGGGCAGAGATGCACTTTTGAGTTCCAGCATCTGACTTGTCAGACATTGAACTGATTTTTTTTTCATGATGAGTAGAATGAATATTGATATTTGGAGGCGATTTTCTTTTCTCAGGTTGTCTTTCTTTTTCATATATATATATATATATATATATATATATATATATGCACGGAGGCATTGGGGAAAATGGAGGTGCCTCTGGCCCTTTTCCCACAGACACTCTAACACTGATAAAATGGTTGTTACTTTTTATTATACATGTTGCAGGGCTGCAGGTGTGCTCTATGGGTACCTTGCAGCATGTATAATAAAATATAATACCAATTTGATCAGTGTTAGAGTGTCTGTGGCTGCTTTCAGACCTCCCCCCTCCCGCCCTGGTCCCCAATGCATATTCTGGCTGTGCATTCCCTCCCACAGCCAAAATATGTGTGTGTTCTGAAAGTGACCTGTGTGAACAGGGCCTCTGAGCATGGTGATGGGTGAAGGTGGGTGGAGATGGGTGTGCGACCGTGGAAACGCCCCCCATCTCCACTCACCACATTGCCCCACACTAGGGCTGATGCGGCAGCAGCTGTTACCGCGTCGCGATTCCATTCTGCCATTTCGGAATTGCCCGCGCCACACCGCGGTTTTTCTGTGGACATTCCACTAATTCCGCTGACATTCTTCAAATTGCGGAATTGAGGGAAAATTGCAGAAACTGTCGTAAAACCGCTGTTCCGCTATTTTGTGGTGCTGGCGGAATGGTGGAAGTAGCAAAAATGCAATGTTTCCGCTATTTCGCGAAGCCTGTGGAAGTAGCAGAATGAAATTAGTGGAACTGCGGAAGTAGCGGAATGAAACTAGCGGAATGAAAGCCTCTGCCACGTCATTCCACTAATTGTGGAAACGCTGTTTCCAGTGGAAATAGCTACCGCTGTGATATTCCACTACAGCCCTACCCCCCCCCCCACACACACACACACACCTGCAGGGAGCCCATGCATTTGGAACGGCCCATAGTTGTAATGCCGAATTATAACCTGCACCAACATTTGGGTAATTATTATAAGTTTGGATTTAAGATAAGAAAAGTGCTGGGTATTTTTATATTAAATATATATATATTAGATATTGCATAATCTATTTGGAAAGTGATGGGTATTTTATATAATCTATTTATCTAAATGATACATTATATATACACATACACACACACATACTGATTGAGATCGGCACACATATGAATGGTTAAATATGTAAGTAGATTAATGAATGCACATGTCTTTATCACAACAGACCTTGTCACACGAGACACACCCATGCATGCCCACACAAGTATGCTGCATGGGCATTCATGGGTGCCTCCTGTGTGAATGCCATGGTGTGTGTGCGCATGTGTGTGCGTGCCCGTGTGCATGCGCTGTCCTGCAAAATACTCATGCCCATTGCCCACCCACCTCCACCATCATCCCCACACAAAGTAATTGTCCGAAACAGCAGTTGCTTCGTGCATGGGGGATTGTGTGTGGCCATGTGTGCTAACTCCCCACACTCCCCATGCTGCTGTGTGCACACCAATCACCCCCGCAGCCACGGCCCATTTAAAAAGGGCCATACGACATTTCATACGAGATGCCCCCCACCCCCACCATGCCCACATATGGGAATGGGGGGGATTCATGTGACCGTTGCGGCGGGTGGGTGGGGGTGTGTGCACGCTACCACACTCCACCCATCTCCACTCACCTCCACCCATCACCCACGCATGGAGCCATTGGCCAAAATGGTGATGGCTCCATGCATGGAGATCGGTGGAGGTGGGTGGAGATGGGTGTGCATCCTTGTAACGGCTGCACACGCACCACACACCTACTACACCACACACACACACACACCGTTCCCCCCACACCACAGCCTGTCTGAAAAGGGCCACAGTTGCAATGGCTAATTATAACCTACACCGACATTTGGGTAGTGATGACTTTAGATTTAGCCCAAATGTCCGTGTAGGTTACACTTAGCCATTGGAACGATGGCCCTTTTCACACAGACACTCTAACCCCGATAAAACGGATGTTACATTTTATTATACATGTTGCAGGGCACCCATATAGCACACCTGAAGATGTTTGTTTTCTTGGTGCATACTTTCTGGAAATGATAACAGTACAATACAAAAAGCAAACAATTCTGTATCAGCATTTAGGTTACTGGAATGGTCTGTCACACTTTTTCACCTTCCCACTTTAATTGCCCATAAGGATAAAATGCCTTGTATAATTATATTTTTCTTAGCTTATTTTTTAAAAGAAAGAGTTAAAATAAAACAAGATCAGAAGAGGACCTAACACAAATTTCATTTTTTGAAGAAAAGGAATATAGAAATCACCATAACAAGTCAGAATCGTGATCCAGCCAGGAAAAATTTCTGTCTCTAGCACAGAGCAATACCCCATATTTCAAAGGAGCCACAAGAGCCCTGGAGCAGGTAGATGTTCCATAATCTGCCTCATGAACTTGTTCTCACGAGCATCGTTGAAGTGGGGAAATTACTGTCTCCATACCTCTCAACAGTCTCTATTTAGGAGGGACAGTCCAACGGTTTCAATTCTGCTCACATTTTTGTGTTACATGTAAAATAATCTTCTATAAGCATATTTGAATTTCTGACAGGTGAGGTGGCTGTTTCCATGGATACCATCAAGCAGCCCAAGAGTTTGTATCAGTGCAGAGCACATATTTTTCACTCTAATGGGGGAAGATTTTATTCCAATAAGAGACTAGCACTGCCAATCATTTTACCCCACCCTACACCCTTTTAAATGTTCTGTGTTAAGAGACAATTACAAGCAAAGATGACTTTATGTCTTCTGTCCCAAGCTAGCATTTTTGCACAATTGTGACAGATAAAATTAGCACCATTTCCATAGCACTCCACGATTGGTGCTCAGTGTTGCAAACACCCATGATGTGAGAAGTTGTACACTCTTTCAGTTATATACTCGGTGCTTATGAATTTTCCTTTCCCTTTCCCTTCATTACAGGACACTAGATGGTCATGTGGAGGTCATTTAAAATGCTACAGTTCTTTTGTGAGTCCCTGGGAAAAGGCAGTTCGAAAACAACTATTGAAATTAGGGTTCTCTGCAAATTATTTTAGTGAAAAGCCTTTAGAAGCAGCTTTAGCAGAGATTAAAACAAGAATTCAGGACTTGGACAGACAGATGGATATGGCTAAGCTAGGAAGTACGACCCATCTCAGGCGCTACAATTTGTGGGCTCCTGAGTTAGGTAAAATTGCCACTTATCTCTCCGACTCTTATTCATTCCATGAGAAAAATGTATTCCTTTGTGCTCGAGTCAATGCCCTACCTATGAAGGTTCTTGAGGGTCACTTTGGGGGAATTCATTATGGAGAGCATCTTTGTCCTTTTGATATGTTAACTGCGGAATCCACCCAACATATACTCTTTGGATGTCAGCTATATGAGCCTCTTCAGGAAAAATTCTTGAAGCACATCTTTGCTAAATTCCTAGGCAGAATGGAGCAGGGTTTTCTGGAAATCGCCTTGAGTGATATTTCATCTGATACCACTTTGATGGTTGTAATTTTTCTTAAATCAGCCATAATCGGTGGGGAAATGGGAATGGTATTGGCCTTATCTGCATTAGCTGGACTGGACTTGGATGGAAATTAATAGATATACTGTTGGGGAGTGGGGTTCTGGGGGGGGGTTGTATTAATCTCCCCCTTTATTGTTTCTGGGGTGTTGATTTTTGTTTGTTTATGCTGATATGAAGACATGATGATTTTTATTGTATATGTTGTTAAATGGCAATGGCCATTGGTTACGTCAAATAAACTTGAATTTGATTTGATTTGCTACAGTTCTCATTCTGTGCACTAGATGGTACAATCCAGAGAGAGTGTGTTTTCCATGTTTGTCTCAACTGACAGAGAGTGAGACAGAGTAGTTCAAATGATATTTTTTATTCCATAATCAAAAAACCTCCGGTTTCCAGGAAGAGTTAAGGCTCTTGCAAATTCAATCATGCACTAAAAAGCATGGAAATTACAAGTTAAGGCTCCTGCCTTAACTTCCGTGCTATGTTAGCAGTAAAGACATGGTACAGTCTCACATATTGTGCTCACTTACAACTTAGGCTCCATGCACCCACACTTTGCCTCCCTCTTAAAGCCTCAATCCTCTTCCTCTTCAGGTTGTGGGCAATACCAAAGCTGGGGACAAGAGGGCACGAGCAGACTTCCCCCCTCTGGCACCACAGTCACAGTCCATGATTTGGAGGATTTGGGGGCGGATATAATCCCCTCGCCCCCTTGGCAGCAACGCAAACAGCACATTATTCTCTCCCAGTGTTTCTGTGCGTAGCAGTAGGGCATTCTCTCCTGTGCTGTAATGCCTTGGTGGCAGCATCAGCAGCAGCAGCAGCAGCAGCAGCAGCAGCAGCAGGGTTTCATGGATCTGGGCAATCAGCGGAGTGAGGAGGAGGAGGAGGAGGAGGAGACCCCTGCTCATGATGCTCCTCCTGTGGCCCTGTTGGGGACAGAGGTGGCGGCCACCAGCAGCAGCATGAGGAAAGCAAGGCACCCCAGGGGGCCTGTGTGGGACCACTTCAGGTCAGTGAGGGCAGGTGACACCCAAGAGGTGGCCTGCAATCACTGTGGGAAGGTGATGAAGCATAGGAATAAAAAAGGATACCTCAGTAACAACGCAACATTCTCCCACCTGAGAACTACACATAGGGCAAAGCTGCTGGAAGGGACATTGGGCAGTGTGGATAGGAGTGAGTTGCTTGCTGAAGTGAGTAGACCTTCCTCCTATGTTCATGGCAAGGGGAATGAGGGAGACCAGCCGATAGCGTGCCAAGCCAGGTTCAAGGTATTGGTGTTAATATACAAGGCCCTTCACGGTCTGGGCCCCTCATACCTCAGGGATCGCCTCACCCTCCATACCCCAGAGCGGCTCCTTTGGTCCACCGGGTGTGCCCTCTTGGAGGTCCCCCGTGTTAAGCGGGGGCCACAATGGAAAGCGCATTCTCGGTGGCCAGGCCGCACCTCTGGAATTCCCTCCTGGAGGAAGCTTGCCTGGCCCCAAGCCTTTTGACATGTTTTATCTTCCCCCACCCTTATTTATTTATTATCCAAGCCTGTTTTATTTTAGTGTTTTTATGGATTGGTTTTATTATTATATTGTTTATAAATTTATAAATTGTTTTATAATTAACTTGTTAGCTGCCCCGAGCTGTTCGCAGGAGGGGCGGGATACAAATAGAATAAAATAAATAAATAAATAAATAAATATCTCAACCCCCCTGTGAGCAGCACCACCACCGCCACCATCAGGCCACTATGGAGGAGCTGGGGTTTGGGCAGTTGTAGCATGGAGGATGTCATTCAGCAGAAATTAAGATCACCAAGTGGGTGGGTGAGATGATTGCGCTGGATGACCAACCCTTCAACATGATGAAGAGCATGGACTTCTGTCAACTGATGGCACAGCTGACACCCCAGTACCAGATTCCCTCACACATGACCTTCAGCAGGTGGGTGGTGCCCTCCCTGCACCAGGCAGCTAGGAAGCAGGTGAGAGAGCATCTGGCCAGGGCAGGTGGGGCTGTTGTGCATTTCACCATGGACATTTGGAGCAGCCAAAATGCATAGCATGCCTACCTGGCCCTGACGGCTCACTGGTGGCAGCTATTGGTGGCAGGAGGAGGAGCAGTAGGTGGCAGGGATGAGGGGGCAGGGTACAGGTGGGCCCTGCTTCACACCCAGGTCATGGATGACAGCCACACTGTCATAAAGATTTGGAAAGCCTTGAAAACCATGGTGGAGGGGTGGCTAACAGAGGAACCAGAACCATTCATCAGGGGGTTTGTGGTCACCGACAACGCAACCAACATGAAGAGGATGGTGGGTTCCAACACATTTCCTGTGCTTACCACACCCTTCACCTAGTGATGAAGGATGCCCTAGGCCTGGGGGAGAAGGTAGATGCCAGCAGCAGCCCCCTTACCCTGCTGATAGATAAGGGAAGAAAGATCACAGTGTATTTTAATAAGAGCATGAGGGGTGGGCACCTCTTGAGGGAGAAGCAGGAAGAGCTGAGGACACAGGAGCACTGCCTCATGTAGGATGTTAGCACGAGGTGGAACTCCACCTACCTCATGCTGGAGCATCTTGTGGAGCAGCAGTGGGTCCTGCATAAGGTAGCTCTTGAGGGGGAGATTAGGGTGGCGAGACTGCTAGGGCGGGAGGAATGGGTCATGATGGTCCAGGCCATGCAGGTCCTTAAGCCCTTTAAGGAAATGACAGAGACTGTAAGTCTGTTGATGGCCACCCTGAGACAGGTTACCCCTCTGGTCAGGCAGATGGCAGGCTTCCTGAGGAACCAAGAGGGTGTGTGTGTGTGTGGAGGAGTGGCCCCTTGTACCAGAGATGGTGGACCTGGCGCAAAGGTTGAAGGTGGGGCTGAGCAGGTGGTTTGACACTCTGTTTGGAAAGGAGGTTTATATTCTGCCCACCATGCTGGACCCCAGGGGAAAGGCGAGTTTTATTTTTAATAAACAGATTAAAAATAAAAAAGGTTACATTTAAATGTCTTTATACAAATACTAGAAGTCTAAAAAGTAAGATGGGAGAATTAGAGTGTATTGCATTAAATGAGGATATAGACATCATAGGAATCTCAGAGTCCTGGTGGAATGAGGACAACCAATGGGACATGGTATTACCAGGATACAAAATATATCCAATAGAAAGAGTAGCTCAAGCTGCTGGCGGGGTGGTGTTATATGTAACAGACAACATTGGGTGTTTTCAGACGTGAAGGGGCCAATTGGCCCTGTCACGAAATCAATGAATTAATCCCCCGCCGGGATGACCCGTCATGCCCTAACAGATGTGCCGGGGATCCCGGCAGGGAATCAGGGAGGGGGCGGGGCCACGCGGTNATGATTTGGAGGATTTGGGGGCGGATATAATCCCCTCGCCCCCTTGGCAGCAACGCAAACAGCACATTATTCTCTCCCAGTGTTTCTGTGCGTAGCAGTAGGGCATTCTCTCCTGTGCTGTAATGCCTTGGTGGCAGCATCAGCAGCAGCAGCAGCAGCAGCAGCAGCAGCAGCAGGGTTTCATGGATCTGGGCAATCAGCGGAGTGAGGAGGAGGAGGAGGAGGAGGAGACCCCTGCTCATGATGCTCCTCCTGTGGCCCTGTTGGGGACAGAGGTGGCGGCCACCAGCAGCAGCATGAGGAAAGCAAGGCACCCCAGGGGGCCTGTGTGGGACCACTTCAGGTCAGTGAGGGCAGGTGACACCCAAGAGGTGGCCTGCAATCACTGTGGGAAGGTGATGAAGCATAGGAATAAAAAAGGATACCTCAGTAACAACGCAACATTCTCCCACCTGAGAACTACACATAGGGCAAAGCTGCTGGAAGGGACATTGGGCAGTGTGGATAGGAGTGAGTTGCTTGCTGAAGTGAGTAGACCTTCCTCCTATGTTCATGGCAAGGGGAATGAGGGAGACCAGCCGATAGCGTGCCAAGCCAGGTTCAAGGTATTGGTGTTAATATACAAGGCCCTTCACGGTCTGGGCCCCTCATACCTCAGGGATCGCCTCACCCTCCATACCCCAGAGCGGCTCCTTTGGTCCACCGGGTGTGCCCTCTTGGAGGTCCCCCGTGTTAAGCGGGGGCCACAATGGAAAGCGCATTCTCGGTGGCCAGGCCGCACCTCTGGAATTCCCTCCTGGAGGAAGCTTGCCTGGCCCCAAGCCTTTTGACATGTTTTATCTTCCCCCACCCTTATTTATTTATTATCCAAGCCTGTTTTATTTTAGTGTTTTTATGGATTGGTTTTATTATTATATTGTTTATAAATTTATAAATTGTTTTATAATTAACTTGTTAGCTGCCCCGAGCTGTTCGCAGGAGGGGCGGGATACAAATAGAATAAAATAAATAAATAAATAAATAAATATCTCAACCCCCCTGTGAGCAGCACCACCACCGCCACCATCAGGCCACTATGGAGGAGCTGGGGTTTGGGCAGTTGTAGCATGGAGGATGTCATTCAGCAGAAATTAAGATCACCAAGTGGGTGGGTGAGATGATTGCGCTGGATGACCAACCCTTCAACATGATGAAGAGCATGGACTTCTGTCAACTGATGGCACAGCTGACACCCCAGTACCAGATTCCCTCACACATGACCTTCAGCAGGTGGGTGGTGCCCTCCCTGCACCAGGCAGCTAGGAAGCAGGTGAGAGAGCATCTGGCCAGGGCAGGTGGGGCTGTTGTGCATTTCACCATGGACATTTGGAGCAGCCAAAATGCATAGCATGCCTACCTGGCCCTGACGGCTCACTGGTGGCAGCTATTGGTGGCAGGAGGAGGAGCAGTAGGTGGCAGGGATGAGGGGGCAGGGTACAGGTGGGCCCTGCTTCACACCCAGGTCATGGATGACAGCCACACTGTCATAAAGATTTGGAAAGCCTTGAAAACCATGGTGGAGGGGTGGCTAACAGAGGAACCAGAACCATTCATCAGGGGGTTTGTGGTCACCGACAACGCAACCAACATGAAGAGGATGGTGGGTTCCAACACATTTCCTGTGCTTACCACACCCTTCACCTAGTGATGAAGGATGCCCTAGGCCTGGGGGAGAAGGTAGATGCCAGCAGCAGCCCCCTTACCCTGCTGATAGATAAGGGAAGAAAGATCACAGTGTATTTTAATAAGAGCATGAGGGGTGGGCACCTCTTGAGGGAGAAGCAGGAAGAGCTGAGGACACAGGAGCACTGCCTCATGTAGGATGTTAGCACGAGGTGGAACTCCACCTACCTCATGCTGGAGCATCTTGTGGAGCAGCAGTGGGTCCTGCATAAGGTAGCTCTTGAGGGGGAGATTAGGGTGGCGAGACTGCTAGGGCGGGAGGAATGGGTCATGATGGTCCAGGCCATGCAGGTCCTTAAGCCCTTTAAGGAAATGACAGAGACTGTAAGTCTGTTGATGGCCACCCTGAGACAGGTTACCCCTCTGGTCAGGCAGATGGCAGGCTTCCTGAGGAACCAAGAGGGTGTGTGTGTGTGTGGAGGAGTGGCCCCTTGTACCAGAGATGGTGGACCTGGCGCAAAGGTTGAAGGTGGGGCTGAGCAGGTGGTTTGACACTCTGTTTGGAAAGGAGGTTTATATTCTGCCCACCATGCTGGACCCCAGGGGAAAGGCGAGTTTTATTTTTAATAAACAGATTAAAAATAAAAAAGGTTACATTTAAATGTCTTTATACAAATACTAGAAGTCTAAAAAGTAAGATGGGAGAATTAGAGTGTATTGCATTAAATGAGGATATAGACATCATAGGAATCTCAGAGTCCTGGTGGAATGAGGACAACCAATGGGACATGGTATTACCAGGATACAAAATATATCCAATAGAAAGAGTAGCTCAAGCTGCTGGCGGGGGGGTGTTATATGTAACAGACAACATTGGGTGTTTTCAGACGTGAAGGGGCCAATTGGCCCTGTCACGAAATCAATGAATTAATCCCCCGCCGGGATGACCCGTCATGCCCTAACAGATGTGCCGGGGATCCCGGCAGGGAATCAGGGAGGGGGCGGGGCCACGCGGTGCAACGTGCGGCTGCACGGCCCCGCCCCTCCATGCTCCCCACCGCCCACCCTCTGGGGAGATGGGCAGCCCCCACGGCCAATGCGGCCACAGCGCTTGCCTGCTATGGCCACGGGCCAGAATCCCTGTGGGTATTCTGGGCCGTGGCCACCATCCAGACATGACGGCGGGGGTCACCATGGCAGGGAATCGCCTTCACCACGCGACAGCCTCTGGCCCCGCTGCTTCGGCCACTCGCATGGTGAATGTGATTCCCTGCCATGGTAACATCTGGGGGGGAATATCCGTTCCCCCCAACAGACATTACTTGGTCCAAGCCACCACAGGGAATTGACTGTGGTTGACATTGACCACGTAACGTCTGAAAATACCCATTGAGTCAAGCAGGATTAATATTGTAAAGGAAGCAAACGGTATTCTGGAATCTCTGTGGATAGAAATTCCATGTATAACGGGGAGTGTATAGTGGTCAGCCTATACTATTGTCCTCCTGACCAGTACAGTGAGACTGACTGTGAAATGCTAAGGGGGATTAGACAGGCTACTAAAGTCGGAAACGCAATAATAATGGACAATTTCAATTACCCTCATATTGACTGGGTGAATGTCTCCTCGGAAAGGGATGCAGAGATAAAATTTCTAGATGTCATAAATGACTGCTTCCTGAAGCAGCTTGTCCTGGAACCAACAAGAGAAGGAGCCACTCTGGATCTAGTCCTAAGTGGAGTGCAAGATTTAGTGCGAGGGGTAACAGTGCTGGAGCTGCTGGGCAATAGTGATCATAATATAATCAACTTTGACATACCTACCGGTGGGAAAATGCCAAATAAAACCACTGCAGTAACATATAACTTTAGAAAGGGGAACTATGTAAAAATGAGGAAACTAGTTAGAGGTAAATTTAAAGGAGCAGTTGCAAGAATTAAATGTCTACAGGCAGCGTGGAGACTATTTAAAAACACAATTTTGAAAGCTCAGATTAAATGTATTCCACAAATTAAAAAAGCTAAGAAGAGGACCAAATGTCTGCCTGTGTGGCTAAATGGTGAGGTGAAGGAGGCTATTGGAGCCAAATGGGCATCCTTTTAAAAAATCAAAAGAGAGTCCCAATGAGGTAAATAGGGAAGAGCATGAGTGTTGCCAAAATAAATGTAAAAAGTTAACAAGGCAGGCCAAAAAGGAATTTGAGGAGCAACTTGCTAAAGATGCTAAAGCTAATAATAAAAAAAGTGCATCAGAAGCAGGAAACCTGCTAGAGAGTCAGTTGGGCTGTTAGATGACCAGGGGTTGAAAGGGGTGCTTAGGGAGGAAAAGGACATTGCAGAGAGGCTGAATGAGTTCTTTGCTTATTATTATTATTATTATTATTATTAACATTTCTGTAGCGCCAGCCATGTGCCTGGCGCTGTACAGAATATAGAAATAGACACGGTCCCTGCTTAGGTCTTCATTGCAGAGGATGTTGGGGAGATACCCATGCCTGAGCCTTACTTTGTAAGTGATTAATTGGAAAAACTGTCACAAATCGATGTGACTCTGGAGGAGGTCCTAGAGCAAATTGACAAACTAAATACTAGGGATGGGAATTCCGGATCTACCGGTATCCGATAATGCCGGTATCGGGCGTACCGGCATTATCGGATTCGGCCCGGTAATCCGGCCCCCGGTACCGGATTT
>QEPC01003342.1:633372-648404 GCA_003113815.1 Sphenodon punctatus
CTAAGCCTTGCCCCCTTGGCCAAAAGCTCCACCCCTCATGCATATACAGGCATACTCATACTTGTACTTGCACCATGTACATGCATGCTCATCCACACATGCACATGTGTACACATGTAAGCACACATTTAAATGCATGCACACATTCACTCACTTAATTGCTCTCTCTGTCTGTCTGTCTGTCTGTCTGTCTCTCTCTCTCTCTCTCTCACACACACACACACACACACACACACACACACCTGGCAGGGTGGGTGTGTGGATGTGGGTTCGAGTGGATGCACAGGGGAATGGATCTGGCTCCAGAAGAGGCCTTTGGTGGGATGGGTTGGAGGTATGTGATGTTTGCCTATACTGTCAGTACCTTTTGTGTCATAAATGAAAACAAAAATGAAGCATATTTGCATCATCCTCTCTTTGACCCCTTATTGGTGTTTAAAATTTTCTGAAGAAAGCAGTTAGCAGTTCAAGCTTAGTTAAGCTTTTCTAGAAGGAAGCTTTGATAAACATTTGTGTAAGCTGGCAGTGTTCCTGACAACCTGAATCAGAATAGCTCTTGCTAAGATACACCTACACAAGATGACATTTCCTGTATTTGTTATGCTGATTTAGTAGGCACTGAGCAGCGGCTGTCCTACAATAGTATACCCGATCCCCTATTTTAAGTTGTAGCAAGGCAACTCCTCTCTGATCTTTAGTGGATTCAGTTTGACCCATGAGCCTTTTCAATCCTTGCAATGGCCTTAATGCTTGCTTGTCATGCAAGGTAGTGAGTTGTCCTCTTAGGATTATATTATTTCTCAATTGATACTGAATTATAGAGGAATGACAAAATAGGTCTATGCATAATAGTTAGGTTGGAAAAAGAGACAGATCAGTTATATTTCATCTGACCTTAAGGCTGTTATAATAATCAGCATCTGTCAAAACTCAGGGAGATTTATGATTTTAAAAGCATTCTTTATGTGTGACTGGCACTAAAGTGACAAAAATCTTGAAATCTGACTGGCTAGTACAAATAAGGGAGTTTATAAAATTTAGGACATTATCCTCTGGCTGCTTAGCACTACTGCTAGCCCTTAGGGCTGGAAAAAATCTGACTTAGGTTAACAAGACTTACATAGGTCTAATGCTAAGAACTAATGCCAGCATTAAACAGCTGTAGGAAAAGGCTGTCTGAGTTGGCTTCTGTATTGCCATTCTGTGTGAAAAGAGGCCTACTCAACAAGTTACTGGAAAGATTATTGTTTTGTTATATAGTCATTTGTTAATTGTTTAGGTAACCACTGGAAAGAATAAGAGTTGGCTACAGGACAAGCAAGCCCAGTGGCTAATCCAGTCCAATGTCCGGTTGTTTAAAGTGGTGAGATGCTTCAAAGAAAGGTATGTAAAAAAATAAAATAATAGTGGACAATTATGAAATAAACTACCACTAAGGGAAATTTCTCCGAAGCTGCCATCAATTACAGGCTAGGGAGACTCCTAGTTAAATCTGGGAATTAGGCAAAGTCTGTGTTCACAATGGTCTGTAAACAAAGTAGCCAGGAGAAGGGGAAGCTTGTAAGTCTAGGTCAGGATGGGAAACCTCAGGCCCAGGAGCCAAATGCAGCCCATGGCTAGTTTTTATTTGGCCCCTTTCCACTTCCACGAACTGGCCCCTGGTTCCAGATTCTACTCCAAAAGCACTGGAAAAGTAAGCTCAGGGAAAAGACACCAGAGATGGAGATCATAGGATAGGGTATAGATCCATGGCATAGGTCCATGATCTGGACCTGCTCCTTCCTTCCCCAACTGTGTATGTTTCCCTTAAGCCCTCCCTGTGCACAACTTCTATGTGGCCTTCGCTTCGGAACACATATGAATTTTTAAAGTGGCCCTTGGGAGGGAAATGTTTCCCCACTCCTGCTCTATGCAACACTTCTTAGAGAACCAAGGTACATAATGGAGCAACTGTTAGGAAGATGATTAAGGGTGAAACCAAATGTGATGAGGGTCCACTATGGCCTGCTTTGGCCCACCTGGGCTGGGGACTCATCATCACACCAGTTTCTGGGCTGCCAGATGTGGGCCTGCTGCTGCCCTGGCCTGGCCAAAGGCTGCCCAGGCAGACCATAGCAGGCCATAGCAGGTACATTTGCATGTACAGCCATCAGTGCGGAGGGTACCATTGCTTACCACATCCTGTTATTGGCTGCCCATCATGGGTGGCTGTGGGCATGCCAGAGGCAGAACTACCCAGGGAGGGGGAGTGCTCACCAGCCAGGTCCAGTCAGGCTGATGTCAGTTCCATGCCCAGACCTGATCCCGCTAGGGCCAGCCCCCATCCTGGAAAATGTAGCTAGTGCACTGGCTGCACATTTGCTTTCACGCTAAGTGGAGGGTTTTGCATGGCTGTGTGCAAGCTTCAAATTCTGCCTCCCAAAAGAACAAGGAAATGAATTTATTCTGGTTTCCAACTGACAAGCACAGGAATAGGGTAATAAGGGTGTATTCAGCTTTCAGAAGATGTAATAAAACAGCAAATTGAAATACCTAATTGAATTTCTAATCAAGCGTTATTGAGCTATATTGTCCAAAATGCCTCCTGAAGACATATGGATAAAAGTGGCAAACTAAGCTATCACACATCATTTATGTTGTAGGGCCATCACAATTGCACATATGGGGGCACAAAATTGTGTTTGCACATTCAGATGACTTCTGTGTATCTAAGTTAGAGATTGAACACATGACCAGAAGCGCTGAAAAATGTACAGAACAAAAAGAAAGTACTCAAAACTTAAAGCATGGCTCTTTAAGCACAAACGTATGGGTGCTGGGTTGAAACTCCTTAAAATAATGTACTTTCAGATTTACTCTGATTCATCATTCTTCTAGCCCTAATTCTGTGACACTTAAGCACCAAATTGACTTTAAGCATGGCCCCAATAGGGGTATGCACCAGGCCTCCATGTCATTTACATTTATCATTTGCATTCTCATTATTCAAAAAAGTCACTTTCGTTATCATTATTAACGAAAATGTCGGTTTTGTTTTTGTTATTTTCAATATCATTTTTGTTATAATTTTTTGTATCATTGTTGGTATTGGTATCAATATCGGTATCGTTTTTATTATCAGTATTGATATTCGTTATTGTTATTGATATAGTTATTCATATCAATACCATTTCAAACAAAGATTTTATTTTTGGTATCAGTATCATTATTGATTCCTGTGCATAACTAATATTTATCTAAATCTAAGGGAGACAGGGGAAGGNCAGCAGCAGACATTGGATTACCTGGGCACAGAACCTGTGGAACAGCAGAGATGGCCACAGCAGGATTTGCCTGTGCATAGCACCCATGGAGCCAAGATGGTAGGATTTGCAAGGGAAGAGCTCCCATATAGCAGCAGATGGCAGCATCAGATGGCAGATTGCGTGGGTACACTTGGATTTGCCAGGGCAGAGTACCCATGGACCATCAGACATCAGCAGCGGTATTACCAGGCCAGTGGGGCAAATCACCCAGGGTTGCCAGGGCAGGCAGACAGGCACCTTGGCATGAGAGGTAGGCAGGCAGGCTAAAGCTTTGCCCACAGGGTGGGCAGACAGAGAGCATGGCATGAGCAGAAAGCAGACTGAGGCAGGCTTTGATCTTGGTCACCTGGGCGAGCATGTGGGCAGACAGGCAGCATGGCACGAGCAGAAGGCAGACCGAGGCAGGCTTTGATCTAGGCCACCTGGGTGGGCGGGTGAGGAGACAGGCAGTGTGGCATTAGCATAGGAAGGCAGACTGAGGCAGGCTTTGATCTAGGCTAACTGGATGGGCAGACAGGCAGCGTGGCATGAACAGAAGAAAGACGGAGGCAGGCTTTGATCTTGGCCACCTGGGTGGGTGGGCGGGTGGGCGGGCAGACAGGCAACGTGGCATAAGTAGAAGGCAGACCAAGGCAGGCTTTGATCTAGGCCACCTGGGCGGGCGAGCAGGAAGACAAGCAGCATGGCATGAACAGAAGGCAGGCTGAGACAGGGTTCGAGCTTGGCAACCTGGGCAGGCAGGCAGACAGGCAGCATGGCATGAGACGCAGTAGGGAAGACAGACTGGGACCTTGGCAGGGCACTCAGATAGGCTGGTGAAGACTGTGCAGCACACGCGAGAGAGAGAGCCAGTCAGATAGGCAGGCCGAGATCATCTAGTCAGAGGCCGGCTGGCAGGCTTACAGCTTCTCAATGCCACCCTATGTCATGAGGTCAGTCAGATAGGCCGGCTGAGGCCATCTAGTCAGAGGGTCAGAGAGAGAGAGGCAGGGCAGTTTCTGGGCATTGGGAGGGAGGGACAGTGCCTCAGCAGCAGCAGCAGCAGCAGCAGCAGTAGCAGAAGCAGCAGCCCAGATTGAGGAGGAGTCCTGCCCCAAGACTGCCCCTGGCATGGGATGGCATATGCCACTGCACCATCAATCCATGTCCAGGGGCAGCTCAGGGAATCCCAGCAGTGGAAGGTTCACCTTTAGGAACAGCAACTGCTCCACCAGCTTGGCCCCAAGTCTCAGGCAGTGCGGGGAGCAAATGTCCGCCCTCCATAGGGAACACCCACTCGCTGGGGACACTCGTTGGTGGGCAGGACAACAGACACTTGGCCACTTTGAACAGTGCTGACCATATTTTGGTCTTGTCGGCCCAGTAGGCCAAGGGATCAATGCTGGGTTTGATGCACGACTCCTCCTCCAGGTAGCTCTCCACTGCTGCTGAGGCACCATCATACTCACTTATGTAACTGGCCTTTGGCACCACCTCCACCACTGCCCTCAGCCACACTGCCTGCCCTGCTGTGCACAAGCCCATGCTCTCCAGATGTCACGGGGAAGGGGGGAAAAGGGAGGGTCTAAGGGGCGGAGCAGGGAAATGGAAGAGTTTGCCCCAGGGGGAGGAGAGGGGATGGGGATCCGAAAAGGGAGACAAGGGGAGGAAGGAGTAGGGGACAAGGACAAAGGTGCGACTCTCTCTCTTAAAGGAATATCTCTCAAAGGTAACAAGATCCCTCAGGGTCTTGTGTGGGCTTTCCCCCTTATTCAGAGGGCAACCCGGTTCATCATCGGGATGGAAAGAGAGGGAGCCAATTGCCCCAAGACACAAGGACAACACAAGAGACTTGTTCCAGGCGCTTGGGGATCTCCACGGGGCCCAGGGCACTGTGCAAAAGGGAGTGAAAGGGGAGAAGGGGAGGGGGAGGAGGGATTCCAGGCAGGGGGGAAGGAAACAGGGAGGCGTTCAGGGAGCAAGGGGATGGTGAGGGAAAGAACTTATACTCTACAGGAAGGAATTGCAAGGAATATACAGGGAGGAAACTAAGGACACGGAGTAAGGGAACGGGTAGCCCACACACCAAGATTACACTTCACGTTTACACGGAGAGGGAGACAAGACAACATGGTAACACACGCTCAAACATATGACAGCCTCACACCAGGGAAAAGGGGAACACAAGGACCAGTTGCTCTATTCACTATCACCAACAAGATCAGACAGGAAACCACTCAGGCAACATCAGGGCCAGCCTCTCACAAATGATTACAGTGGCAGCTCCTGGCCCCATCGGTTCATTTTATAGGAAATGACCTTAATTGGGGCCGGTGTGGTCAGGGCGGGGCCCCAACCCGTCGCTGAGCTTTGCNTGGCGCCAGCTTGTGCTGCTCATTGGCCAGGGATACATCCATCAGATACTGCTGAGCTGCTCACCACTCCCAACACAGGCACAGTTCAATAGTTCAACCCTGTTAAGACTCCGAGATGTCTGCTCCCTCCTCCCCTCTCTACATTTTCCCTCCAAAACCCAACTGCCACAGCACTAATAATGACAATGATAATGACATTGTCGTTTTTGTTTCTTGTTATCGTTTTTATCATTTTTGTTATCGTTTTTGGTATTGTTTTTGGTATCATTTTTGGTATTGTTTTTGATATCAGTATTGATATCAGAATCGTTATTCTTGGTTGTCGTTTTCATTATCGTCATTATTTTTGGTTGTTGTTTTCATTATTGTAATAAAAACGAAAACGACAATTTTTGTTATCATTACTGTAATAACGAAAACAACATGCACACCCCTTGGCCCCATGGAATTCAGGAGGGAGCCCATCATGAACAAGGATTATCACATGCCTGTCAAAGCATGATTGAGGGTGTTTTCAGAAGTGACTGTGGCTGACTTTAGCATGCTTTAGGACGCTTTACTCCATGGGATACCATCACATTAGAAAACATCCACAAGATGTTATCACAGGATGGATTCCAACCATGGTGGTTGCTAGCCTCAGCTGTAACTTGGGGAATTCCTTGAGTCACAGTCCAGGCTAGCCACCACCACAGTCAGAATCCCAACTGGGAGTAAAGCGGGCTTTCACATTTGGACGTTCACTTTACTCAACGTGGTCCAGAGTGGCCAGGGGACTGGGTGCCATGGTGGCCATCATTGGCTGCCTATCAGGGAGGGAAGCAGGCTGCTGGGTACAGCATGATGGAGGGGCCGGGTGGATGTACATCCGCCCAAATCCCCGCCCTCCCTGGCAGCAAGGTCCCATCATGTTAGTTCGGGGCCTGACTGGATCCCGGCTGTGGTGCTGGTCCCACTCTCGACTGGGTAAGTCCATGGCGGTGCTTTGGCATTGTCACATTAGAAAACACCCCAAACCTTCCTGTCCACAAGCCCATGGCAGCAAACCTTGGTTCTAACCTGATCTTGAATACTTTGTCACTAGATCTGCAAAGGTATTCAGGCATTTATAACAAAAACCTTCTCAGTATTCTCTGAAGCCAAATAATCTTAAAACAACTTCTCAATGTGTCTGATTCAGGGCAGGGAAAGGAGTCAACTGTCAGCACCTTTTATTCCCATTTATCATACAAGTTCAGAAAATGGTGTGTGTGTTGCCGAGTCAATAGTGGATATTTTTTCCCCTTATTTTTTCCTAATTCATTGTTAAAAGGAATGAGAGCAGCATAGATGATTATCATAGTTAAGCACTGGACTCATTCTCTGGCTTGAGAAGCAGACACTTTGTGGAGGAATATTCTGCTCTTTGTGCCACTGTTCCTGTAGCTATGTCTCGTTTCCAAATCACGTCTGAACTTGTTTGTATTTGTTTAACCCAGATAAGCATTTTAAATCAAAACATCTTCATTCCAAGGGCATTTAGGCAAAACAACAGACGCATCCATCAAAACATTAAATAGCCTTGTGCCATCTTATTTATCAGACCGCCTTCCAAACACTCTGGTCTGTTCTTTTAGGTCGTGCAGTCCTTGGTTTCTATTTTCATGGTTTTATTGACTGCACCATGTGTCAGATTGGAGTGATTTTCAAACTTTTTACACTAGGCAACCTTTCTCTTGTCTGTCAGACCCAATGCTCTTAATCCACTGCATACATATACATACTGGTTTATCTTGCCACTCTCTTTTAAAGGGATGTGCAAACAGAACCGAGTTCAGAAATTTGGTTCGGTTCGAAAATCAAGTTCGGTTCAAAAGTTCGGTTTGGTCGACTGAACTATTCGAGTTCAGTCAAATTCCGAACTTCCGAACTGAGTTTTTACATTCAAAACCGGGTTTTTTTGCCTTCTGAACTGATTCTGATTTGACCGAACAGTTGCTCGAATTCGAGTTCAGTTTGAAAGTTCAGTTCGGTCGACCAAACTATTCGAGTTTGGTCTGAACTCCAAACTTCCGAACTGCATTAGCACATCCCTACTCTTTTATTCTCTCCTCCCTCCTCCTCTATACTGTTGTTGGTGGCTCAAGGCAGCTGAGCTGAGGACATTTCCAAAATGGCACCAGCTTTCCTGCTTCTAGAACATGAATTTTGATTGGGGGCTATAGCTCATCCTGAGTGGAATTAGGGATCTAAGAACTAGGGATGTGCGAACAGAATGGAGTTTGGATGTTTGGGCGTTCGGACTAAAAACCTAGTTCGGGTTCGTGGGTTTGGTCCGGTGGAGTTCGGACCATTTGGATGTTCAGTGGAGTTCAGCACCACCGGGATGCTTGGGGCGCTCCAGGGACCCCGAGGGGGGGCTGTAGCTTGGCAGGCTGCCGGAANGGCGGGGTCTGGAGCATCCTGGAATTGTAGGGTAGCTCCACCCCCCTGCAGCAGCGCCCCCAGTGCTCCTGGAACCTCCGCTCATCGGGCCGTTGCTAGGCAGCAAAACCCAAGCTGCCGGCCCGACTCAGGTGACGTGCGGCCTGACACCAGAGTGGCCTGCATATATGAGCTGCTGCTGGCATTAGGGGTGCTGCTGCTGCTGCTCAGCCTGCTGCTGGTGCTGGTGCTGCTACTGCTAGGGCTGGGGGCAGGGATAGACCCCGCCAGCTTAAAGGGGTGGCTTCTCCCATTTCCACCATCCCCAGGGGCATCCTATTGCTGCTGCCACACACTCTCCAGAGCCCTCTCTGCCTGCCAGACCCTCTCCACCAGCTCACCCTTCCAGTGGCCATAGAACTGTGTCTGGCGTGCCACGATGCCCTGGACCCTGGGGTCCAGCATGGTTACCAACATGTATTCCACCTGCTTCAGAAGATCATCAAATAGTGCCTACAGCCCTGTCTTCTGTTGCCACACCAGAACAACTGCCTCATCCGCCAGCTTCCTGCCCTGAAGGCCACAATCCCACCCCTGGAGAATCTCCTCCAGCCTCCTGAGGAGACTCTGGACTAGAGGAGCCACCTGGCTGATGGTGGCCGTGGAGGGGCTGATGGTCTCCGTCACAGTCAGGAACGGTCTGAGGACGAAGAACGTATGTGACAGTATCTCCCATTCCACCCCATCATACCCTGGAGGTGCTCCACTGTCCATCACCAGTTGCACCTGATGCAAGGCAGCTTTCTGCTTGAGAAGCCACTCAACCATTAGGAAGGTTGAATTCCACCGGGTGGACACATCCTGCACCAGCTGGTGCACTGGGGAAACTTGTTCAGCCTGCTTTACCTGGAGGAGGTCGCTGCCCTTCACGTTCTGGTTAAAGAAACCAGCCAGCTTCCTCTCCCGCTCGATCAGGGAACTAAGGGTGCTTGCCCAAATCCCCTTCTCCCCCAAGCCTAGAGTGTCCCTCACCACCAGGTGAAGGATGTGTGCGGCGCAAGGGATGCTGGTGAAGCCCCCCTCATGGACTGCCTTTAGTATGTTGGCCGTGTTGTCCATCACCACACACCCCTTGGTGAAGGGCACGCCTGGCATGACCCACTCCATCACCATGGCGGTCAGGGCTGCCTCGATCTTCTGAGCGGTGTGGGGGCCATCCATTACTTCAACTTGTAGCAGGGCCCACCTATACCCTGCTTCGGGATCCCTCCTGCCACTGCCAAATGCTTCCTCTGGGTCCTGCCACCAGTGCGCCATCACTGCCAGGTAGGCATGCTGCACGTTCCTCCTCGACCACAGGTCTGTGGTGAAGTGGAAAGTGGCATCTCTAGCCCTTGCCAGCTGCTCCCACATCTGCTCCTTTAAATCCCAGTACAGGGCTGGCACCACCTGCTTATTCATGGTAATGTGTGAGGGCAGCTTAAACTGGGGGGCCAGGAACCCAATCAGGTGCCTAAAACCCATGTCCCCAACCACCGAGAAGGGCTGCCCATCCAGTGCTATCATTTCCCCTAATATACGCATGGCTTTCACTTGAAAGCCACACCGCCCTCCACATCCTGCAACTGATGATGGACTTGGCAGCTGCCCCTACCCCAGCTCCTCCATAGTGCACTGATGCTGATGCTGCTCCCCCTAGCAGCGATACCGCTCCTGCTGCTAGAGGCAGCTCTTCGAGCAGGACGCTTGCCCGCTGATGGAGACAGACGACTGGTCGCTGCAGTCAGGAACCCGCTGGCGTTCACTGCCCCTGCCTGCCTGCTTAGCAGCACAGCACTTTGGCATCCCTTGAGGTGCCTTGCCATGGCAGTTGTGCCAAGGTTGGTGAGCACCTGTCCACGCTTCACCACCTTCTGGTACAAAGTGCACTCCACCTCCCTGGGATCATCTGCCTGCACCAACTTAAAATGCACCCAGACTGAGGATTTTTTGCCCCCTCCTGCCTTCTGGCCTGCACGGGGTGACACAGCTACTGCTGCTCCTCTCCCTGCTGCCATTGCTTGGGGATCGGGCCCTGCCTCTAACAGCCAGGGTAGGATCTACCAGCCCTGGACTGCTGAGGATCACCTCAACAATGGGTGTCTGGGAAATTGGTGCCCCTGTAGCAACATCCGAAGCACCTGCACCTGCAATCGCAGCAGAGACAGCCACAGACTCCGGTACTGCATGCCTTCCAGTGCCCTGCATGGCAGTGGAGGATGCTGGCAGGAGGTGCCACCGAGCCACACCCCGGCTAGTTCCACTGCTGGGAGCCTCTGAAGCCCGACTGCCAAAATCAGACCTGTGAAGTTTGGGGCGTGGTGATGGACTCGGGCTGCTGCTGATGCCTGCTGCCACTCTGCTGGCATGGCCCCTGCCACCTCTGCCATGTGCCCCATTGCCTGCCTTACAGGCAGTAGACTGGCCTCTCCTGCTTCCCTTCTCCATTTTTCCCACCCAAAGAATGCAGTGGAAAGTTTTTATTTTTTAAAATTTATTTATTCAAATTTGTAACCTAATATTATGTATATCTACATGAACTCTAACTGCTATTAACTATTCTATAACATATGGAACTAAATGTAATATTATATCTACAAAGGCCTAGTCCTACAAACACACTATAAAACTGAATCACTACACACTATCTCTATCTAGCTCTATAACTAAGCTAACTCCTAAATCTATCTATCTATCTATCTATCTATCTATCTATCTATCTATCTATCTATCTATCCACAGGGATTGGGGGGAGGGGGCACAGACAGCTCACAACAAACAACACAGGAAGGGGTACAAAACTGAAATGAAACCTAAATCAATCAAAAGTTACTCTAAATAAATCCAAAAACAGGAGAAGGGAATCAGGAATGGAATATCTACAGGGAGGAGGGAAGGATTCAATGGACAGGAGGGAGAAAGAACACAGGGAGGGGTAAAGAATAAAAACAACACCTAAATCTTTCTAATCTAATCTAAATAAATGAAACAAAGGAGGTAAATGTGTGGAAATGGATGAAATAGGAGGAGGATGGCAATGGATTGGGAGGAACACAAACATCTGGGAGAGGGAGACTTTTGAAAACGCCTGCTGATAGGATCAGGGGCTAGCTCAGAAGGAGTTGGAAGGGGGGAGGGCAATGACTCTTGTTACTTGCTGCGCCTACCTTACCACAAGCCCCATTGGCTCTGTGCAGCCTAGCCAATTGAAGACTGCGAAGCCAGTGGTCTGAGGAAAAGAGGGATGGTGATTGGGCAGGCTGGCTGCTAGTCAAAGCCTCTCCACCCCTGGCACTAGGACGTCTGCTCCTCAGCGTTTCCCACCCCCCGGGGCCTACCAGCCCTTTTTTTCCCACCCAAATGTGGCCAAACTCATCCGAACGTGGCCGAACTGTTCAGGGCTTCAGGTGTTTGGTTCAGCCGTTTAGTTCAGCCATTCGAACGGGCCGAGTTTGGACTGAACACTGAATGGCCGAACCGCATTTGCACATTCCTACTAAGAATAGCACTGTCTCACTTTCAGACCCTCTTCCCCTATTTCTCACACAAACAATGCCACCCACTTGAGGATCCAGAATAATACTAATTCTCTCTGAAACTCTCTCAACATGAAACTTTGTGGTAATTTTTTAAATGTTAAATATACATTTAAAAATGTGTGCAAGTTTTAATAGCTCTGACTCTGCCCCAACACTAGAGCTGAAATACATACCCAGAAATATGGGAATTCTCTTCAGATTCCACAGCACCTTTGTGATGGATCAGGTACCATGCAATTCTTGAATGGCAATTCTTGAGCTCTTCACTTTCCTTTTCTTACCTGACTTCTGGGAAGGGGTAGTGTGGAAAGTGAACTGGAAGTTCACATTTGGCACACTTCCTGTTCACTTCCAGTTCATTTCTGAGTCCTGTGCATATCTGGGCAGGCACCCCAAGCCTCGGAGCTAGGCTCTGGGACCTGCTGCAGATTGGGTGATTAAAGACGTTACGAGATCACAATCAACCACGCTCAATTCCAGGTGGTGGCTGTGATTTCGGAACGTCTGTTGGGGGAAATGGATATTTCCCCACAGATGTTACCATGGCGAGGAATTACATTCACCATGCGAGCGGCTGAAGCGGCGGGACCGGAAACCGTCGCGTGTTGAATGCAATTACACACCGGGGTGAACCCCAGCATCTCGTCTGGTCGGACGCCACGGCCCGGGATCACCGATGGGATTCCGGGCCGTGGCGAATCCGGCCCGACGCGGTGGCCTCATTGGCCCCACCGCCCGCCCGTCTCCCCAGAGGGCGGGCGGCGGGGCACATGGAGAGGGCGGGGCCGTGCGGCCACACATTGCGCCATGCGGCCCCGCCCCCTCCCAGATTCCCCGCTGGGATCCCCCCGGCATGTCTGATACGGCGTGACGGGGTCATCCCGGCGGGGAATGGATACCGTTTTCGGTACGGGCCCAACGGGCCCCGTAACATCTGAAAACACCCAGTGTCTCCTCTTATGAGTTTGACCTTGAGACTCCCATTTTAGCCCATGGGACTGTGAGAGTCAAAATTGTGAGAGGTGGCACTGGCAACCCTTCCACCGTCCCCACCTCTTCCTTGCCCCAGAAGACTGCCCATGCTACTGTCTCTGCTAGGCTTCAGTTGCTCTGCTTATTTATGGTTGTAAGTCTTAAGTGTGTTGTCCTCCCTCAATGCTCCCTTGTGTATCATACCCTCCCCTTTTCTGTGTCTTGATATCTGGTTGTTCTACTATGTGTTTGTGTGTGTTGGGGGTCTTGGTGTCCAGCTCTTTCCCCCTTCTCTGTGTAACTTGTATGTAGGTTCGGTGGGTGGTTTCCTTTTACCCCACACCGCGTGTACATATTGAGTTGCTCTTCTAGTTTGTGTAAGTCCCCTTGTACTTATATGGCTGTTTCTTATCTCTTCTGTGTCTTGCTAGTCTCTCCTTATTGACCCTGATGCCCCCCCTGGGCTTGTCTAGTATGTTCACCCCTCCTGGTCTATGTTAATAGCCCTTCTGCTTCCTTTCTCCCTGTTAAAGTTGGGTTGCTCTATCTTCTAGTTCCCTGTTCCTAAACTCCCGCTTCCCCTGTTGCCTCAGCAGAGTGCCTCCCACTTCCCCTGTTGCCTCAGCAGAGTGCCTCCTGCTTCCTCTGTTGCCTCAGCAGAGTGCCTCCCGCTTCCCCTGTTGCCTCAGAGTTCCTCGTCTCCCACCCCCGGGTTGGTCCCTTGATCCCTGTTTCCAGTTCCCAGTCCTGTGTGTCTCTTCCCTGTCCCTCCACCTCGATGATGAGTTGTATGTCTTCCTAGACCAGTTTGGCTGGTACTTATGCGGAGTGCTTTATCTCCTGGATATCGGAGAGCAGCTGAGAGGTTTCCTCGTTTGATCTGAGGAACATTCCCTGATTCCCTACATCCACCACCACCCTCCTTCCTACCTGTATTTCCTTCCCTTCTCCCTGGCTCTGCCCCGGAGTCCGACACCCAGTCAGGTTTGTGAACAGGCATGCAGAAACCCAATATGTTTCCAAAGTGGTTCCTGCTTACTCGTGTGAATATCCGCAGTTCAGGTAGAAAATCCACTACCCATTTGAGCTCTACCCAACACATGTCCAGGCAGACTCTTGCAACTCTGGAGGATAGTATTTGTTTGGATATAGTGCTCTGTGTGCCTGTGAATTTCTTGGTGCAAGGCCTGGGGGAAATTGCTGCTTTTCCCTCTCCCACAGGGCAGCTCTGTTCAACAGTCTTCATTAAGATGTGTCATGTCTTTGTGTGCATTCTGTCCTTGGCCTGACTACTCAGACTCACAGAGCAGTACCAATTGTGTGTGGTGTTCTGTGAATGTGTGTGTTCTAAAAACAGGAAAATTAATCCAGTATGATTTTTTTTAATCTGACAGTAAGTAGAGGACAAAATAAGCAGTTCTGGAATGCAAAACAAAATGAAAACGTATGGGGTTTTTAGTAGGGATGATATGAGCAGCTAAATGGCTGCTCACAAAGAAGTTAGGCATATTGGGAACCAGGATTGATTTCCCAACCATTTCCCGATATCAATGTAATTTTTGAGTTCTTGCAATACTGTGGCATAGCGTCCTGATTTAGCAACTTGCCACTTACCATTTACCGTGTACTGTTCATTTACTGCCTACCTCATTGCTGAGGGTACTCTTACTTCTGGTTTTGTTGGTTCCACATTTCTGAGTCAATCACTGTGTAAATAGCCCACCCCTTAACCTCCCCCTAGTATCCCTTAACCTCCACTACAGTGCATCCAATCAAAATTGTTGTTCTATGTTGTCCTCTTTGCTTTGACAAATCTGCAACTGGATTGTAGATTAGTAAAGGAATCTGCATACCAGCCAATGAGTGACAAGGAAGTACAAGGGGAAATAGAGTGCAAGAAATGCAGTATTGCATAGGTATTACATCTTGGGATTTGAAATGGACAACAAAGCAGTAAATGGAAAAGCGGTAAATCAGTAAATCAAGAAACAAAAATGTCAATTGAGACATTACAGAGTACCAAGAAGTTTTCAATTCAACCTACATGGTATTGGGAACTGGGATTTTGACAAGATTTCTCATTTTGTAAAAACCTCATTTCAGCCCTAGTTTTTAGGGACAAGGAGACAAAATATCAGTTTGAAGATAACCCAACAGAACTTATCTGATAAGCATCATTAAACTTCATAGATGCACCTTTTATACATTTTTCTGCTCTAAAATTAGGTAGCTTTGACACAGTTATTACTAGGGGCGGGAAACCGGTAAAATCCGGTATCCGATAATACCGGTACCGGGCGTACCGGCATTATCGGATTCGACCCGGTAATCCGGTCCGGGGTACCGGATTCCGGGTACTGGATTTTTTACATTGCAGCCATTTAAAAATGGCTGCAATGTAAAACTTAAAGCCCAAAGTT
>QEPC01003342.1:648958-661530 GCA_003113815.1 Sphenodon punctatus
GGGAGGGGGAAGGAATTCATTTATTTCATTGAGTTCAATGGGGACACAGCGCCCCATTGAACTCAATGAAATAAATCCGGTACCGGTATACCGGATTTAATCTGGGAATCCGGTTTTTGCAGAACCGGTAACCGGTAAATCCGGTAGCCGGTAATGGGCCCGGGGTCCCACCTCTAGTTATTACATACAAAGCCTGATGATCATATATAGAATAAGAAACAAAGAATTCCACTTCAAGCAAAAGGAATGAATATGTTTAAAGCATCTATATTCTTTTCTGGCTAAAAGTTGAACTGAATGGTTTGAAATGATTAAGAAACAAACAAACAAAAAAACAGGAAAGTAAAAGTGGATCTTATAACCAGGCACAGTGGGCAGTTAGGTACTGGAACATATTTCAGCCTAGCACACCACAAGTCATTAATTGCCCTTTTTATCTTCATATGGCTTAGCAAGTGATCACATATCTTAGGGGACAAGGAAGAGGTAACACAATGATAATTCTGTGATTCAGTCAATCACTGTATAAGTCATTAGGAAATTCCTTGATGTGACTGATGGAAATCTGATCACAGAGCTATTTTAACAAACCACAGAACTGCCAAGACCAAGACTAAGCCACAGATATTTTTTCAAAGATGACAAATATTAAATTTAAATGGATTTTTAAATTAGTGTATATTTTAAATTAGTAAAGGCGTAATGTGGTTGGTTTTTTGTTTTAAATGTGTTTATGATATTTTTTCATTCTTTGAGCCTATTATATTAAAATGAATTATGTTTTGTTATGGAAAGATGTATTGGTTGGAAACTGCATAAAAAAAAAATCACATAAGAATTTCTCTAATAACTCTTCCATGATCTTTTCCTAAGCACACTTTGAAGTGGATCATAAAGACATATTTTGCATATGTGTCTCCTGGACTCTTCTCCAAAACCCAGTGAAGATAATGAGAAGACTTCAGCTGCCTTTGGATTGTTCATTTAATAGATCTGACTGTATTTGTAGCCTTCAAGTAAAAGGAGCCAGAGAATACTCCTACTGCGTATCTAAAAAAGAGCAACAAATAGGTTGCATGGTACTTGGGTCCTGCTTCTTGTCTAGGTCAAGACTAGATAATCAGAACTGTGCTAGAAGCAGGGGATCTGAACTGGAGTCTGTAGTGAGAGTCATGCCAGATCTGAAGTTGAGGGATCAAGATGAAGCGGAAGGCAATGACTGCAGACTGGGAAGGGATGAGGACCAAGATGACAATAGAACAGGAAGCAGATGTTAGGGTAATTTTAGAGTTTAAAAATGTGGTCTCACTACAAGCGCTGGTTCTCATCCCCTTCTTCTGGCACAGCTCTGATTATCTAGTTCCACGTAAGTTTCCAAAAGCCAAGGGTTTCAGGAAAAAGTCAGCTTGGTGACCATTGTGGCAACTTCTTTTGGTACAGTAATGTTCTAAGCATTTATATAGCTTTGTATTCCTGGTTCTCTTGCTTAGTGAAGATGTTGTTAAGCAATAGGGGTTTTAATGCATTTTATTCCAAAGGAAATTCTGTGTTTGATTTTTCAAGCAGTGTTATTAGCAAGCTGAGCGGCTGCTACAGATTTTCCTTTAGAGCATTTTTTCCAGCCATGAATAAAATATTAATTTAATTTTGTGAGTGAGAAGTATTTTCTTTTCTGAGAATAATAAATACTTTTATGTCTCTTGGATATGTTTAAATAAAAGTGGTGATAGATTCATGGATGAAAGAAAGATATTGGTAGAGAGACAAATAGATGAAATGTTCACAGGAAATACCATTTTCAGATTACTGATTTCTCAAGTAATTTCTTCAGTTTCCAGTCTCTCTACTGTTATCCTCAAGGTAGGTAGAGTATAAGCGGTGGCAGTGATGGCTTCCATATAAACATGCATCAAACAGTATTTAAGAGAAAGGAGTCAACAGCTAGATCAATAGTTCCCAAACTTTTTGCCTTCAGACACTATTTGGAAATTTAGTCCTGTGATCTCAAACTATCACAGCAACAGGCAAAGTATATCAGATACCAATTGGGATATGAGCCAATATGCAGATAGTACAATCACACCTCAGGTCTCATCCCATGATTTGGGATGAACCTAGGCCTGAAGCGGTGGCTTTGTTTGCTATTTTGATGTTTACTGCCAATGTTTGACAGTCTTGCTGCCACTTTGACGGCAATTGTCATCAATTTGCAGCACCATCTGACATTTTGAGACCGGTCCAGTTATTCTGCGGCACTTACGATAATAGTGACAATTTCCAACAATTCAGACAGTTTTCCCAACATTTCTGACAGCTTTGTCAACACTTTAGCAACACATTCTAACACTTTGCAGCAATTTCCGATACTTTATGGGACTTGCAACAATTTCCGACAATTTCTCTGCTGCTGAGAAATAGCGACAGGCAATAGCAGAAAGCGGCAGTAAGCATCGGAACAAATATCAGGATGGATGCCGTGTTGGGAAAATGGCAATGGATGGGAGGGGACGCTGCCGCATGTTGTTTCAGGCCTATTTTGTCCCCTTCTCTCCTGAAGGAGGAATTATGGATGGTTTAAAAATATCTATAGCAAAAAAATGGATCACGTCTTTGCTAGATCATCCCTCATGGTACAGTGCTTGATTGTGAATGTGAACCAGAAATTTGATCTACAATGTTGGTAGCTTTAATAATGTTAATCAATAAATAAAACTGAAACCACAAAGTCCTTCCATGATGGTCAAAATTGTAGTTGTATTCATTTGCTACCTAGGCTGACATCTGAACAACAATTAAAATAAGGCTCTTTATGTAGCTTATTCTTTAATGCCTTGAAAGGTTTACATTGGCACAAATGTTATTTAGTTAGATTTGGAGTCCTGAGTGGACCAAAAGGAATTGTTTTCAAACTCAATCAGAGAATACCACGCCCAATGCTTAATACTACACAATACTATCTGCACTGTATCTTCAGCTATAGATACATCTGTCCATTAATTCAAAGCTCACTACTGAAAATGTTACCACATGATGGATATTGACATTATTTCAGTTAATTTGTACTGACTTACACACAAAGTAAAAGTACCTCATTCAACATGAGCCAATATTAGAGCTGAAACAGATGGCCAAAAATGTGCAAACCCATTGGCTGCAACCCCAACCCCCATGGTTTCTGGTGTTACTGTGCGCACGGCTGCATGGTTTGCATACAACCATGGGCCCTGTGCAGGGGGTGTTGTGATTTGTGAGCATGTATGTGCACACACACCAAGTGTGAGGCATGTGCTGGTCAGTAGTGCCCCACTGAATCTACTGTGAAAATGGTAGTTTGGGTAATAATCGATTCCCATTTATGAGCTGTCAGGCTTCAGGTATTCATTTGCAGGGGGTGGTGTATAGTTTGACTTGTTTGGTTTTTCCATCATTTTGGTACTTTGATTATGTCATTTCAACAATATTAGCATCATTGCACATTCATAATTGCTGAAAAGGATGCAACTAGAAAACAGAAATAACCAAACCAAAACGAAATACCCCAAAAACTGGATATACAAGTACCTGTTTCCCAGTGACGGATAGTGATTGGGCAGAACACCTAAGAATAATTAACCCTCTACCCATTTCAGCACTAGTCAATACTATCTGCTATTCTATTTGCAGGTATATAAAATTGCAGTAATCAGAGTAATAAGTAAGTAGTAAGAGTAAAAGTCAATGGATTGACTTCAGACTGGGAAGTTGTGTCAAGTGGATTTCTACAGTGATTAGTCCTGGGTCTGGTGCTGTTCAGCATTTTCAGTAATTACTTAGTTGAGGCATGGGCAGTATCATTATCAAATTTACTTATGATACCAAACTAGGGAGAATTGCAAACTCATTAAAAGATAGGATTAAATTTTTGTTGATAAAATGGACGTCTGGGCTGAAAACAACAGAACAAAAATCAGAATGAAGATAAATCTAAAGTATTGCACATAGGAAAGAAAAACCTAATACACAAGTACAAGACAGGATATGGGAATAAGCAGCATTAGTGCCAAGAAGGATTTGGGGGTTATAATGGATCACAATCTGAACATGAGTCAACACAACAGTGTGATGCTGTTGCAAAAAGGGCCAATGCTATTTTGAATTGTATAAATAGAAGCATCATATTTAAGACTCTGGAAGCTATCACATCACTATACTCAGTACTTGTCAGACCTCTGTTGGATTACTGCATTCAGTTTGGGCTTCTGTATTTCAAGAAGAGTACTGACAAACTTGAAAAGATCCAGAGGAGAGCAACAAAGATGATTAAGAGCCTGGAATATAAATTTTATGAGTAAAGGCTGATGGCTCTGGGCATGTTTACCTTAGAGAAGAGAAGATTAAGGTGGGGACGCATTGACAGTTCTCAAATAATTACAAGGATGCAACAAAGAAACATGGAGACTATTTACTTGTTCTCCATTGTTCAGCGGCAGCCTGGCCCGGCCAAATCCAGCCCAGGGAGGAAAAGCAAAGTGGACATGGTCCTTAGCAGGTCGGGCTGCGGAACAAACATGCCGGCAGTCAGGCCTCCAGGGAGAGTGAGGAGATGCATGAACATATGGGTGGCAGACCCCACCTCTGTGCCACATCCAGCAACCCACCCCCTGCCATGATGGGCAGTCCTGGTAGCCAATAATAGCCAGTTGCCAGCCATGGTGGACCCCATCCAGACCAGAACAGACGTGATAGTTTTCTGTGGCCCACTTTGCCCCACTTGGGCAGACCTTGGGTGATTTCAGACGTTACGGGCGGGTGGTTCACCACAGTGAACCCCCAGGGGGGGTGAACAGCACAACCACGCGCCGGGGTGGAAAAACGACCCAAACAGACGTGACGGGACCTGGACCATGGCCGGGAACCGGGCTGAACCATCATGGACCGGGGCAGCACAACAGACGTGCAGCCGAACCCCCGCCGTGGTCAAAACTCCCAGAAGGCACCGGTCAGGGGCGGGACACAGACATGGCCACAGAAGGGCAAATGAAGCCAAGAGGCACACAAGGGAATGCCCACACAAGGGAAACGGGAAGGGAGGGGGGAAGAGGGAGAACAGGCTGACAGGTGCCACACACAGCACACGCACACACACAGCGGACCTGCAGCGGGACACACTGCATGACCACACGCCCAGGCACACACACACACACACACACACACCAGGGAAAGGCCGGGAAGGGGGGAAGGGGCGCCCGGAACACCCCACCCGGAACACCGGCAGGGAGGGGGGGGCACCACCACGGGGCAAGGCACAGACAGCAGCAACCCCCACCCCCACACCACCCCAGTCCAGTCCAGTCCAAGGAGGTGCCCCCACAGGAACAGAGGCAGTCTCGGGGGGGGGGGGCGGACCCCCGGAGCAAGGCACGTTGGGGGCCCCCAAAGCACAGCGAGGCCGGCGGAGGGGCGCCAGGAGGAGGAGGAAGGGGGCCCCACAGTCAAAGGCTGGCACAGGCAGGGCAGCCGGGTCCAGCGGTGCTCCTCCGCAGCACCAGCGACGCTCAGGCAGCACCCACGGAGTCACGGGGATGGAGGGGGCCCAGGACCACGGCCAGGGGCAGCAGCAAGCAGCGAGGCGGGCGGGAGCTCACCGAGGTGGGGTCCGCAGGTCGGGAGCGGCCAGCGGGGACCAGGGCCCCCCCCCGGGCCGGGGCGGGAGCCCACACGGGGGCACCACGCCGGGGGGGGCAGGCCAGCGACGCGGGGCTCACGGGCCGCTGCCGGGGGCCCCGCTGGCCCGAGGGCCCGGGTGGCCCGCCCGGTGGACCAGGTGGGGCCAGTGCAGCATGCCCCGGCGGTACCCCTGCAAGGACATGTAGTGGGCGATCAGGTAGTAGGCCTCGAAGGGATCGGGCATGGTGAGGGCCAGCTGCACATCCACACGCGCCCACACCGCCAACAGGGATGACATCTCCACCGCGGAGGGCTCCGGCACACAGCAGGCAGCAGAAGGGGGCCACGGAAGATGCCCCAGCTCCAGAAGCCGCTGGAACGCCGCCCCACGGGTGCGCTGGTACCCACGGGCCCCGTGAACACAGGAGAAGTAGCTCACGGCCAAGGCAGGGCCACCCTCGGCCAGGCACTCCGAGTAGGCGCCCAGACCACACACCACCAGCGCTGACACGGTCTCCGAGGCGCTCCAGGGCACATGGGCGCACAGCACCTCCGGGATGCGCCCCTCGGGGAAACGAGCCAGCCCCAGGGCCTCCGCATGCAGCCGGCAATCACGGGCGCTCACCACATGGCCAAAGTAACGGAGCCCGGAGCTCAGGCTCTCGTAGGCACCTGCACGGCTCCCCGGGCCGGCCAGGAGCAGCTGCACGGCAGGGGTGTGCCACAGGTCGCACAGAGACATGGTCTCGCGGAAGGCCCAGATATGGGGGGCCCCTTGGGGGCCGGACAGCGGGAGCCCCATGGATGGGCAGCCAGCCATGGTCCAGCACAACAGGGAATGGGACACGGAGCCCGGAGGGCACACAGACTGCCCAGGGCCGGGAGAGGCTCGGCCCGGCCCCCGGGACAGGGAACACGGGCCCGCACCGCAACATTGTAGCACAACAGAGCGAGGCGTAGGGTGCGGGCCCGGCACAGCTGCAGAGAACAACAGCGAGCTCTCTGTCTGCCTAATCGCACCTTCAAGGCCATCCCGCTACAAACAGCGAGGGGAGGGGGCCCGGGGTGCTGGGGGCGGGAGCAGCCGGAACGCACCGGCACAGGGCGCGCGCAGGCCCGCGAGGCCGACCCCCGGGCGGAGCCACCAGCACCGGGCCGCCATAAGCGCTCCCAGCCCCCACCGGGGCCCCAGCACCATGGAGCGCGATAGGGCAGGTGGGAACTGGATGTTCCTCGCGCTCGCGGCTGAGTGGCACCGTGACCACACTGAGCAGCTGTGCCTCCTGACCGAGAGGGTGCACCTGGCCGTCCGCCTGCGCTATGTCCTGGCCCTGCGGGCTGGCGTGCGCCTCCGGGGCCAGCAGGCCCGCAGGAGAGTCCGTGCCCGGCTCAGGGCTCGGCGCCGGGCCTGGGGGGCGTGGCTGGCCGCCTGCCGGAGCCTCACCCGGCCCGCTGCGCTCCGAGGGGCCGCGAGGCGGTTCCGCTGGGCAACGCAGACCCTCCGCCGGGCAGCGCTGCTGGCTATGCCCATAGCGCGGAGCCTATGGGTCACGGAGCGGCCCCAGGCCTGGTGGGAGCGGGCCCAGGCCCACTGGGGGGAGGCCGAGTGGGGGTCCCACTTCCGGATGGGCAAGGCCACCCTGCTGCGCCTAGCGGAGCTCCTCACGCCCTGGCTGGAGCGGCAGCACACCTCCATGCGGGAGCCCATCCCCATGGTCCAGCGGGTGGCCATAGGGGTCTGGGCCCTCGCAACGCCCGACTCCTGCCGCTCCGTGTCCCAGCACTTCGGGGTGGGGCTCAGCACGGTCGCCTGCATCGTGCGGGATGTGTGCGAGGCTGTGGAGGGCGTGCTCCTCGACAGGACCATCCAGCTCCTGGACCAGGGCGCTGTGATGGCTGGCTTCGCGGCCGGGGGCTTCCCGAACTGCATCGGAGCCGTGGACGGCACACACATCGAGATCCTGCGCCCGGCCGCGGGGGAGGCCCTGGAGTATGTGAACCGGCACGGATACTACTCCCTGCACCTGCAGGGGGTGGTGGACCACCGGGCCCGCTTCATAGACATCTACACGGGCAACTCCGGCCGGAGTCACGACGCCAGGATCATGACCATCTCCCCCTTCTATGCCCGCATGTACCGGGGGGACTTCGCGGACATGGGCATGAGGTGGATCGAGGGGGTTCCCATGCCCCCCTGCATCCTGGGGGACCCCGCCTACCCCCTGACCCGCTGGCTGATGAAGGTCTACCCTGTCCCGAGCACCCCTGCGGAGCAGGTATACAATACCCGCCTGTGTGCCAGCCGGACCGTGGTGGAGCGTGCCTTCGGGGCCCTGAAGCAGCGCTGGAGGAGTATAGCTGGCCGCCTGGACTTCACCGTCCCCACCTCCGCCCTGGTGATCGGTGCCTGCTGCGTTCTGCACAATGTGTGCGAGACCGAGGGGGCGGCCCTGGAGTACCCCGAGCCCCACCGGCCCCCCGGTCCTGTTCCCCTGTACGTGAACGCAGGGAACCCCCGGGAGTACCGGTATGCCAAAAGGATCCGGAACGCCCTTGCAACCCACATCGCCCGGGGGGGCCCGCTGTGAGGGCCTTCCCGCCCCTGGGGGCCCCACCCCCCCTTCCGTGCCCATGCCCCTGTACACGCGGTCCCACAGCCCTGTCCCCCCCACAAACGGGCCGGGGACAACTGTCTATTTACAACACTTTATTGCCCACACAGTTCACACAATCACCCTGTGCCCCCTCCCCACCCCCGTGCCCGTGACCCCGTCCACCACCCGCCCTCATGTGGCCCTCCCCCTCCCCCCCCTTCCCACCATCCCCCCGCGTTTCCTGGGCCGACCCCTCGTGCGGCCGCTTGGGCCCACCGAGCTCTGGGAGCTCCCCTCCCCCCCACTGTCCGTGTCCCCTGCCGTGTCCTGGGCCGGTCCCGGCCCCGGCAGGGGGCCGGGCGGCGGATGGGCAGCTGTGCCCGGTGCCCCGGTCGCGCCCCGGGGGGGCTGGACCCTCCGGAGGCCCGGGGGCACTGGGAGGCGCATGCGAGGGCCCTGGGGCCGGGGGGGCGCCAGGGGCGGCAGGGCTGGGCCCGGGGGCGCCGAGGGGCCCGGCATGGGGACCTGGGCGGGCAGGGCGCCCGGAGGTGCGCCGGCCATCACGTAGGCACACATGGTGCCCGCATGCAGGAGCAGGGAGGTCCCAATGTCGTGGGACCTGTCCATCTTGGCACTGTGCTCCCGCACCATGCCCTGTATGTCCTGCCGGAGGCCCCTGAGCAGCCCCTGCTGCCGCTGGTGCTCCCGGCGCTCCCGCCTCCGCTCCAGGCGCACCTCCGCCTCCAGCCGGCGGTCTGTCTCCAGGGCCTTCTCCATGGACCGCTCTATGGCCGCCTCCATGCGGTCCACGGAGGCGATCATGCGCTCCCCCTGTTCCTCCGCCCTGCGGACGATGTCCTCCGCTTGCTCCTCCCTGCGCCTGCGGACCCGCGCCCGGTACTCCCGCATCCGCTGGGCTGGGGCTGCGGCCGGCGGAGGCGCCGCGCGCGGGGGCTGCCCTGTGGAAATGGGCGGGTGGGTCAGTGCAGGGCCCTGTCCCCTAGCGGGGTCGGGTCCCGGGGCCCCCTGCCCCCCCTCCCCCACTGAGGCCAGAGGCCCCCCTGGGCTGGCGCCCGGGGGGCCCTCCCGCAATCCCAGCCCTCCCGCCTTACCTGGGTCCGGCACCTGCTCTCCTGTGCCCTCCGCGGGGGCCTGCACCGTCTCGCTGGCCCGGTCCTGGGGCTCCCCATGTCCTGCGGGCGGGAGAGGGGGGAGCGGGTGAAGGGGGCTGGTTGTGGCCCCTGCAGCAGGGCCCCCACCCCTGCCACCGGCCCCCTGGTCCTGCCCCCCCCCTGCCCTGGGGGCCCGCTTACCCTCTATGTCCGTCTCCGAGCCTTCGGAGGCCGGCGCCTCACCCTGGGATTGCTCCCCCTGGGACCACTGGCTGTGGGTGGTGAAGGTGCCGACCTCCGACTCCGCCTGGCCGGCCCGGCGTTGCGATGTCTCCGGGCTGCTGCTGGGGGGGGGCCTTGGGGCTTCTGCGGGTCCCGGGTGGTCCTCCTGGGGGTGGGGGTCCCCGGAGCTCGTGTCTACCGGGCGGGTGGCGAGGGGAGGGGGTACCTCGGCCCGCTCCCTGCCCTGGACCACAGCGCTGCCCACGAGGCGTGGGGTGACAATGGAGCCCTTCATATGAAGGATGCGGTCCAGGGCATCATAGTAGGGGGCGGGGCGGGCCCCGTGTCCGGAGAGCCTGTTGTTGTCGCGGATGGCCTTGTACCCCCTCTTGAGTTCCTTGGCCTTGGAGCGACACTGGACGACTGTGCGCTGATGCCCTGCCACCTCCATGTCGTGCACAATGTCCCAGTAGACATGTTCATTCTGCTGGTTGATGGCGAGCTCCAGCTGGTACTCAAGGGTCCCCCAGATCCGGATGAAGTCCCGGGTCTCCTGTAGGCCCCACTGGCCCCCTCTGTGGTACACCTTCCTCTGGCACCCCCACTTCTGTTCCTCCTCCTGCTCCTGCTCCTCCTCCTCCTTGTCCTCCGGGTGCACCTCCAGGCGCGCAAGGCCAGGCTCCTCCTGGGGCTCATCCGCCCGGGCCGTTTTCCGTGTCTGGGGGGAGGGTAGGGAGGGAGTGGTTGAGTGGGTGCCGGTGGGGCCCCCTCTCAGGGCACCCCTGCCTCCCTCCCGGTCCCCCAGGGTCGCCCCGCCCCCCCGGGGGTCTCCTGTGCCCCCTGTTCCCCTCCCCTTTGTTGCCCTTACCCTTTTCCTGGGTGCCTCCTCTGGACCCGTTCCGGCCACTGTCCCCGGGGTGTCGCGACCCGGCTCCAGCTGTGGGTGTTGTGCCTGGGCCGCCTCCCTGGTCGGGTGCACCCCTGTGCCCCCCTCCTCCGCCTGTGCCCCCTCCACCTGCATAGCTGCCCCTGCCTCCACCTCCTCTGCCTCCTGCCCCACCACTGTTGCTTTCTCTGCCTCCGCTCTCTTCCGCCTCCCTCCTCGCTCCATCCCGCCATGCTTGCTTGTGGCTGCTTTCACTTTAAATCTCCCTCCGGTGGTTGTGTTGTTGCCAGTTGCCCGGCAGCGATGCTACATGCCTTGTCCCCGGCTGGGGCTCTTTTCGTTTGTTTCCGCCCGGGGATTGGCGTCCAGACATTACTTTTCGTTGGTTCCCGGTGGGGGTCTGTTTGACCACGCTTCCCGGGATATTCCCCCGGCTAGCCCGGGAAGCGTGGTTGAAATTGACCCCATGTGGGTATTGAACGTGATGAACATCTGGCGCGTGCTGAACAGACGTTCAGGGCCCTTTGGCCCCGCCGCGGGGTTGAGCGTGGTTCACTGTGGTTGAGCGTGATCTCATAACGTCTGAAAATACCCCTTAGCTCAGGCTGTGACTCGGAGATTTTCCAGGGTCACAGCCCAGGCTAGCTGCTGACATGGCCCGGGGCAATCCTGGGTCAACAAGTGGTGGTGCCCTCACACACATGCAGGTGAGACCCGAGCCAGATCGGGTCGAAACAGACCACAGCATGATTTTGTCATGTCTATTTTAACACCCTTTGAAAGCAGTACAAAAAGCAATGTTCTTACATTACAGAGAGGTAGATGAAGTTTAGATACCAGGGAAAACTTCCTAGTTGTTAGACCAGTTCAGCAGTGGAATAAGCTGCCTAGAAAGGATGTGGAATCTCTTTCCATGGAGGTTTTCAATAAAACAGACTGGACAGGCGTCTGTTAGGGATTCTTTAGCTAGAGGGACTCCTGCCTCAAGGCAGGGGTTTGGACTAGATCACCAGTGAGAGCCTTATAGCTCCACAGTTTTAGGAGTCAAATATTTCCTTTTGTTTCTAAATATAACACGTGTGCCATTGTTGGTGTGAGAGAGGAGGAGAAAAACTCTTTTTGAAGAAAGAAGGTTAAAAAAGAAAAAAGAAAGAATGAAAGCCAAACCTGACAATTTTATTTTTATCTGACAACAAGATTTTCTTTTATTTCCCTGCAGATTACAAATCTTTTCACTGACCTTTAGTTTCAATTTTATGAAAGTCAATTGATTTTATTTATTGGAGTCTTCTTTTATACCCTTTCTACTAAATAAATAAATGAATTAATTAAATAAATGCTCCAGTTCCTCTCTGTCATAGAAAAGGAAAACTGGAAAGTCTTGATGCAAAAATGTTTTTAAAGTGCACACAATTAATTGATGGGTAAAATGTAAATATTAAGTGGGCCATATTATGGACTCCTAAATCTATAGCTGTCACTGAATAGATATTTTCCAAGCTTAAGGATCGTGATCACTCTCCTCATGATAATAGGTGAAATTGTGGCTTGAGGTCCATGTCAAAAGTCTCATTGACTTTATCTTTTTTTCCCTTCTGTTTCTTTCTGCACTATATCTGTGCATGCATATGGACATGACATGAGCTCAGTAAACAGAATGTCTTTTGGTTACCTTTTCCAAAATGGCACGTAAGAGATTGCTCAGCTGCTTGTGGTTTCAGGGTATCCTGTTTTGGATTTTAGAACAAAACCAAAATTCTGTGAACCATCACAAGCATCACCAAAGTGCATCTGGGTACCATTCCTCACAGCCTTCTACCCCATCATCTATCACCAAAGGAATTTTCATGGCCATGACTTTTTATATGCCCAGCGAAGGGCCCCACATGGCCCAAAAGCTTTCATACCCTCACCAACAGAAGTTAGTCCAATAAAAGATATGAACTGAACTACTTTATATCCATCTCTTATATACCAAGGTGGCAACCATATTTTCCCTAGAAAGACCAAAAATGGAACTTAGAGAAATAGAATGTATGCCCACTGCCCATTCAACAAGGAAAAGTTAAAACTTAGGGGGGATTCAGACGTTCTGATTTGTGCGATTTTTTT
>QEPC01003342.1:663023-690733 GCA_003113815.1 Sphenodon punctatus
AGGCAGAGTCTCTATAACTAACTATATAATACCGCTAACTAATACTATATGTATAATATGTACACTGGAGAGACAGTTAGACGCTAACACAGACAGGGGAGGGTCAAATAATAATGAGGGATAGGATTGTGGTAGGGAAGGATGAAAGGTACTGGGACTGGGTTTGGAACACAAGAGTAGTGTGTGAGAATTGGTATTGGAGTGATTGGTTTAAGGAAGGGAACAGGAGATGGGAGGGCTGGGAAAAATTTTTGTTAGAGAGCACCAGGGTTCTGCAGATGCCACCTTACAGGCAAAATACTAACACAGAACAAGTGCAAACAGACTAAGTGGGGCAATATAAAGCTTTCCCAGTGCCCTCCCAGAGCCCCCATAATTCGTTCTGGAAGACTGGAAGCACTGAGAAATCAGAATGCCATGCCACTGTCTGGAATGTGCTTGCAGTGCCCATTTGCCAGCAGAGATGTCAGTCATGTCTCCTGGCTCTGTGGTGTCTGTTCCCTCCTCCCCTCCCAGGAGTTGTTTACTAGTTTTTCCCTCTAAAATGGGGCCATGCAATAATGAAAATAATAACAAAAATAATTTCCCCCCCATTATTTTTTCTTTTTTGTTTTCATGAAATGAATTGGACACCCCTATTAAGCACCCAAAGAGGTACTATCCCTCCTAAGTAGGGACTATGATCACTTCCAATATCTAAACAGTCTCCATCCATAGAGATATCCAGAGCATGAGGCAATGTGCCTTGACATATCGAGGGTATGGACATACCTCTCAAGTGTCCTGGATCCCAGAGTTAACAATTCTTTTGTTATCTTACTTGACAGTCACGGAAAACTGCTGCAGACTCTCTGCAGAGTCTCTAGGAAGGGGTGTGTGCAGGGGCATAATTAGCTTAGGATGGGCCCAGGGACAAGAAATGTCTGTGCCCCCCCCCCCCTTTTTTTCTGCCGGTGGTGAATGCGCCGGCTGACCTAGAGAAGCCTCCCAGCTCGGCCAACCTAGGATCTCTGGACTGCTGTTGCTCGGAACTTTCTTACTCTCTGCAGAGTCTGCTGCGTGCTGCTGGTGGCCTGCTGCTGGACCCATCTGACTTCTGAGCTGGTAGCGAGCTGGTCCCACAGTGCACTCTGTCCCTCATGACTTGCTGGCCACACGCTGGGCCTGAGTGCGGGCAGCAGCAACAGTGCCATTGCTGCCCCAGCCCACCCAACCAGCCCTGGAGGCCAGGGACTGAGCGGGCAGGCCGGGCAGGATGGGCCGGCTTGATGAGGGGAGCGCTGGAGCAGGAATGTGTCCGGCTGAAGTTCCACTCAGTGGAGCTTCCCACTCAGGCTGGGTCTTCCTTGAGCCAGCCCTTTCCGGACTGGGTCCGGACTGGTAGGGAGGACTCCTCCTCCGCTACGCAGCACCAGGGGGGGTGAGCTGAGCTGTGAGGCTTGCGAGTGTTACATGGCCTGATGCAGACTGGTGTATGGGGCCCCTCACCCTCCCTGCCCAGTTTCATTTCATTTCAACTTTTATTTGTACCCCACTCTCTCTTGCCTACGGCGACTCGAGGTGGCTAACAACAAAAGTAGAAAACATTCAAAGAACAATAACAATTATAAATTCAACACAAACCACACAACCTAAATAACCCCTCAAATATCATGATAACATAACATTTCATAACATATCTCATTTTTTAACCAAACCCTCTCCTTTTCTCACAAAATCCAATATAATACAACAAATCAATAATCTTACAACATATCATATCCATCTCAGTCCTTCCATATGCTCCATCTCTGCTGCCACCAGGGAAGGAGCCCATCAAATCCCCCCCTCTACCCTCCTGCTCTGACAAGGAGGGGGGACCTATCATCCACAGCAATATGCTAATACAATAGCAATCTTAGTATCAATTAAGCATTTCTAAATCAACAAAACAAAACCCCTCCATTTCTTAACCTAATTCCTAAAAATCAACCCCCCCATCCTGACCCCCCCCTCCCACACCTTCCCCTGCTGCCACCAGGGGTTAGTGCTAAACCTCCCCGCTAACACAACCCCCCACTCAATATACCCTACCCCAACGCAACCCCTATCCCACCCCAAACCCAACACAATACAACTTACAAAAATACCAGGTCCCTAAATCCCCTACTGTCCCTGAAGGTCCCCAAAGGGCCTCACCCTTTGGCCACAGCCCTTCAGCTCATGAACCTTTGGCTCGCGGCCTGAAGCTAAGCTGCAAGCAGCTCCTTTTTATGCCCCCCCCCCCGGGCAGCTTCCAGGAGTGAGTCACAGGGTCGTGCCAGGACACCTAGCCCTGGTGCACTGGCTGTCTTGCCCCCCCTGCCTCTTAGTACCAGCTTCATGCTGTTTTCTCTCCCTACATGTGACTCAGCGGGGAATCGAGGCAGCAGGATGGGAGCAGTGGTGGCAGCAGCAGCAGCCTGGCAGCATGGGGGATCCTGACCAGATGAATACAGGTAAGTCTCACAGCTTGACCCCTGGCAGCTCCTTTTTATGCCCCCCCGGGCAGCTTCCAGGAGCGGGTCACAGGGTCCTAACACAATGTTACAACCATGGGCAGGGAGGGGGAAGGGGCCCACTTAGCAGCCAGAAGGGCCCCCAGACAGTTCAGGTTGTAATTTTAAAAAGAATAAAAGGTGGGGGAGGGTGGTTTAGCTACCTTGGATATTGGGCCCCCAGCCAATATGGGCCCCGGGACGATTGTCCCTGTTTGTCCAATGGTAACTGTGCCCCTGGGTGTATGAAAGGAAGCAATTTAAAAGCCATCAATGGGACAAATCAGGGAATGTCCTGGAAAATACGGCACACTTGAGAGGTACGGATACGGAATAGCTTCTGTATGAGAAAAGGCTTAATAGGTTAGGACTCTTCAGCTTGGAGAAGAGATGTCTGAGAGGGGATATGCAGTTTATAAAATCATGAGTAGCGTAGAATGAGTAAATATGGAGTTATTTAGTCTCTTAAATAGTACAAGAAGAAGGGGATAAACTCCATGAAACTAACTGGCAGCAGATTTAAAGAAATTTTTTTTAAACTATTTTTTTCACTCAACGCACAATTAACTTGTGCAACATTTTGCCCAAGAATGTGGTCAAGGCCAGTAGCAGAGCTTAGTTTTAACAAGAACTGGATAAGTTCTTGTAGGTTCGGTCCATTAATGACTCTATTATCCAAGTAGGTTGGTGGATGTTACCTCTGACTGTTCGGAGCTGGAAGTGTATGGCAGGGAATTGATCACTCCATTCTGACCTGTTGAGTACTTCTCCAAAGTGACTGAGAATAGCTGATGTCAGAGACTGGCTGCTGGGTTCAATGGACCATTGGTCTGACCCAGCATGGCATTTCTTATGTTCTTAAGAAAGTATTGCTAACTTAAAATTATAACAGCACATATGTAAAATAGCAAGCCTTGAAATATCTTTCAGTCAGAGAATAAAGACCACAAACTTATTCCAGGTGGTTTAAGGAAAGCACAGAGTTATGCATGAAGGAAACTGCGGACACTGTGTCCTAGTGATCACTTTTTAGATTGAAAGGCTTTTGGTCAGATGGACCTTTTTCCCCCCTCTTAGTTATTGTTCTCCAGTCAGCCTTTGCTGACTGGTGTGAACTCCCAAACTAGTATCTCAAAAGGAAACTGTCAATTTAAAAATCACACACTGGTGTGGGGGGGGGGGGGGGGGGGGGGGGGGCGGCTACCTATGATTTTTAAAAGTAACACCTACAATTGGTGCAGCTGACAAGATTAGAGTGGAAAGCAGTCTTCGCCAACCTAATCTACAGTCAGTCTCTCTGCATCATCAGTTTCCCAGTTTCACTGCATCGTCAGTCTCAGATGGGTCTTTTACAGAGTGGCAGGAGAGAATAAAGGGGTGGGCAAAGTTTCCTAATCCCAAGAGCTGTATCCATGTATCACAATGGGACCAAAGAGCCACATGTGACTCTAGAGTGGGTGTGCCCACTTCTGGAATAAAGACATTTAAAATATAGGAAATCTCGATTATAAGATTTCCAAAATGGGCAGGAGAACTTGAGTAGGTGCAGAAGCTATAAATCTGTTTAAAATAATGTTTCAAAGTGATGGTGTTATGTTAATTAAATAAATGAAAAGATTTTTAAAAAAAACAAATAAAGCAGTCAGTAGTGGTAACGAGTGCTTTTAATTATTAGTGGTGTTGGGGGAATAGGATTTTTTGTGGAGGGGGGCAATGGGCTGTCCCACTCTGCTCTCCACCACCATAGCACACAAGTCTGTGCTTGCAGAGATATGAGACTAGCCTGAATTCAGTATAGGCAGTGGGGGTGGCAGAAGAGCACCTGCTCCCTGAAAAGGCAGTGTGGGGCTGGGGAATATTTGTCCCACAAGCTTATCCATAGGCATGATTTGCTGGTGGGGCTGAGTCCCATTAGTCCCTATGAACATGCCACCTCTAGGGTTGCGACGTCTTGAGGTTTTGACTCTGATGCTTCCATAGGTCAAAATGGTAGTGTCCGATCAAAAGAACAAGAAGTGGCAACCCTTGTAGTCAGCTATTCTACAGAGTCATAGGGCGCTTTCCCACGTTATACAAAAGTCTGCATTGTTTTACTCTGGTTATTTAAGATGCACGTTACAATTTGCCATTCCCTATTTATTCATACATTCTACTTTTCTCTACATTTGAACTTAATGCACATTGTAAAATTGTGCATTATAAGCAGCATTCCCACAGTTAGTTTGATGCACATATTTCTCTTGCTTTTATCTGCATTCTCAGCATTACAGGAAGGAAACCAGAAATGACCTTTCTCCCCTCCTCCAGAAGCTGTTGGTTCCACCACTCTGGAGGTTCTTTCACTCCCTCATTTGCCATGTCAGAACAGCATCAGCTCTCTCTGTGGATGTTCGTTATCCTGGAGGATTAACAGAGGATTCCTGTGCATTCCTTTATGCGCTGCATTCCCATGTTGAAAATATGTGCATTATGTGAAAGTGGTTTCAACGCAGCATTCACACAATCAATCTATGTGCGTAATTTTTTTAAATGTCCTTATTCAAGATGGTTTGGGGCATCGTGTAATGCGCTTTTCAAACATGCACATTGAATAGAAAATACGTGGATGAAGGCATTATTATTATTATTATTATAAACATTTATATAGCACCAGCCATGTGCCTGGCGCTGTACAGAACATAGAATAGACGCGGTCCCTGCCTGTGGCTTACAATCTAAAAGACAAGGAGGGGGAGGCAGGGAGAGGGGACAGTGGGAGAGACAGGGGAGAAGACAAACAAACATTCAGGCGGATGCGAAGTCTCAGGTGCGTGTGCTTGGCTTGGTTACAATCAGGTTGGTTGCAGCAGTCTGCAGAGGAGGGCAGACAGTAAGTATATGGGGAACGACTAGCAGGCATTGGGAAAGGCGGCGAGGAAAAAGTGGGTCTTGAGGAGGGATTTGAAGGAGCGGAGGGAGGGGGCAAGGCGGATGTGGGTAGGGAGGGAGTTCCAGGCATGGGGGGCAGCGAGGGAGAAGGGTCGAAGGCGGTTAGGTGAGCAGGAGAAACGAGGGAGAGTGAGGGAGGGGACAGAGGAAGAGCGGAGAGCGCGTGCAGGAGTGCGTAGGGAGATTAGGTCCGAGAGGTAAGGGGGAGCTTGGTTGTGGAGTGTTTTGAACGTGAATACCAGGAGTTTAAACAGGATACGTTCAGGAAGGGGGAGCCAGTGAAGAGAGAAGAGGAGAGGCTGCACATGGTCGAAGCGACGGGCAGAGTGAATGACCTTGGCAGCGGAGTTTTGGATTGCGATAAGGGGGGACAGGTGAGAGCGAGGGAGGCCAGCAAGGAGGAGGTTGCAGTAATCGAGGCGAGAGATAACCATGGCATGAACAAGGGTTTTGGCCGAGGAGGTAGAGAGAAAGGGGCGGATCCGAGCAATGTTATGGAGGGCGAATCGGCAGGATTTGGCAACAGAGTCAATGTAAGGTTTAAAAGAGAGGTGCGTGTCAAAGATGAAGCCCAAGCTACGGGCTTGGAGAACAGGATGGATGGTGACTCCATCGATGCAGATGGGCAGGTTAGAGGGAGAGGAAGAGGAGGGAGGAAAAATGAGGAGTTCGGTCTTGGCCATGTTGAGCTTGAGTTGACGTCGGGACATCCAGGCGGAGATATCAGAGAGGCAGTTGACGAGGCGTGAGTGGACAGAAGAGGAGAGAGAGGGGGTAGAAAGATAGAGTTGGGTGTCATCAGCGTAGAGATGATATTGGAATCCGTGGGAGGCAATAATTTTGCCAAGGGACAGGGTGTAAATAGAGAAGAGGAGAGGGCCAAGGACAGAGCCTTGGGGGACCCCAACCGAAAGGGGGAGGGAGGAGGAGTTTGACTCGGGGAGCGAGACTTTAAAGGAGCGGTCAGAGAGGTAGGAGGAGAACCAGTCAAGGACAGAGCCACGGAAGCCCAAAGAGTAAAGCGAGTCCAATAGAAGCAAGTGGTCGACAGTGTCAAAGGCAGCAGAGAGGTCAAGGAGGACAAGAATGGAGTAGAGGCGCTTAGATTTAGCGACAAGTAGATCATTGGTGATCTTGGCCAGGGCAGTTTCAGTAGAGTGGAGGTGGCGGAAGCCGGATTGGAGAGGATCCAGGGAGGCATTGGCAGAGAGGAGGTCCAGGCAGCGGGAGTAGATGACACGTTCCAGAAGCTTTGAGGCAAAGGGAAGGAGGGAGACTGGCCGGTAACTAGAGGGGTCAGATGGGTCCAGGGTGGGCTTTTTGAGGATGGGGGAGACGGTGGCATGCTTGAAGGCAGAGGGGAAGGAGCCTGTGGAAAGGGAGAGATTGATGACATGTAGAAGTGGGGGGGGGCGACAGTGGGAGCAATGGAGGTCAGGATGTCTGCATAAATCTGCATGTTGGGCAGACTGGAGATGAGATTAGAAGACATAATTTATCTCTCTCCAGACACTGACACCCAGTAGAACTGGATGTTCATATGGCTACAATCTTGTCAGTTCTGACACAGAATCTCAAGCGGGCTGTATGGGGAGTGAGCACCAAGATTAACTGTTGCAAGCCCATCCAAGACTCCAGCATCAGAACTGACATGATTACACATATACACACACACTCACTCTACACTGTTGTCTGCTCTGACATTCTGCTTCTGAGGGGTTGGAAGGGAGCTGGAGAAAAAGAAACCCTGTGCTGGATGGAATCTGAGCATACGTTTTCTCCATATCCAGGTCCATTTCCTTATGGTCTGCTTAAGACAAATTTCTGATAACTCAAACTGTTTTTACATGGCTGGAGAAATTTGACTTAAGCAGACTCCGCTGCAATTAGTATTTGTAAAACGCTTTAGAACAGGTGGATAAAAGGAAACACGCATGTACAGAAGGGACAACATAGTATTATGCTAGGGCCAAGTTTCCAAGTTCCCAAAATATTTGAATAAAATAATAATGCGCATAAATCAACGTTGTGGGAAAGCACACTCTGTTAATTCTACAGGATAACGGAAGTCCACAGGGAGAGCTGATGCTGCTCCAGGCTTGGTAAATGAGGGAGGGAAAGAACCCACCTAGAGTGGTGGGAGAAACAACGTCCGGAGGAGGGGAGAAAGGTCATTTCTGGCTTCCTTCCTGTAACACTGAGAATGTGGGTAAAAGCAAGAGAAATATGTGCATCAAACTGAATGTGGGAATGTTTTTAATGCACAATTTTACAATGTGCATTAGGTCCAAATGCAGAGAAAAGCAGAATGTGTGGATGTTGAATAGCAAATTGTAATGTGCATCTTAAACAATCAGATTAAAATAATGCAGACTTTTTTATAATGTGGGAAAGCGCCCATAGAGTCACAAGGCTGAAAGGGACCTCAATGGTCACCCAGATCAGCCCCCACACCACTGCAGCACCTGCCACACCCCAACCATTCGCACAGAGAAATCACACCAATAACTACAAGTAGAGACTGGGACATTCACACATTCATTTTCAGATTATTCTTTTCCCCCCCACACCCTGATTATTTAAGCTAGGTTCCCAAATAAACATTTAGCTACTTTAAAGAAGGGATCTTTCTTTCAGTGGTACTGAGGTCCTGTGACTCAGTACCAGTTTAACCATTTAATTTGACTTAACTGTCAATGTGGTTTGACGCCAGAAGGAAGCTAAGGGTATTCAAGCAAGTCTAGCATAAATTCATTAAGCACTGTTGCCTTAAGTGTTTTGCTGCGAGAGGACATCAAAATATTCAAGTATATAGGTGCCTAAACAATTACATTTGTGCCCCCAATTTGTGAAATACAAAATAATGGTGCAGTTATCAAATTGTACCATCAAAAATAGAAGCATGCATTGAAAACTGGAACTTTGCATTACCTTCAAGTGTCTGTTTTAAACCAATGTTTTCATTTCGATGTTTGCTTTCCAATAGAAATGTTTTCAACCTATGATGACCCTGAAACCATTATTATGTAAATCCAGAAAGTGTTTTATGAAGCTGGTACAAAACAGAAACTATTTTTTCTCCTCTGTTCTCATTTATTATTTATATGCATTTCTGATGTTGATCTCTTAATTACACTTTTCAATACAATCTGCATTTCAGCTTTCAAAAGAGAAAATGCCAACAATAAATATAAGAAATGTGTCTGGCTACCTCTGTAGTATTAAGTGTTAATAAATTATCCCAGCTGCTTGAGTAAATACTAATAGCATCATAATTAGATGGGACTTTGTATTGTATTATAACAAATTCAGTACTATAAAAGCTGCACTTTTAACTGTACAATTCAATCTATAGCATTTGTTTCATGCTTCATATTACAAAGAATGAGAACTGTGGAAATAATATAAAGGACCATATCCTTAGTTGGTTGAACACATCCTATTTGATTGTGCTGAGGGCTGTACTGAGTTACACCAAGTGAGCATTCAATCTTAGCGTACTTTCACAGGAGGAAGTCAGCCATGGAAGTCTGTGGCAACCGCGTAGGTTTTCCGCAGAGCACGCACCCATGTGGACTGCATGGGAAGCAAAACAAATGGGGAGCTCCCATTCTGACTACCACAGCAGTGGAAGCAGTCACCACACATTCCACCCACCCTGGAGCAGTTCTAGAAACATACCCCATGGGCAGCCGTTCTCCCTCTCCCCATCCCATGCCCTGCCCAATAGCCTGCCCCCTGCCATGACACACAGCTGTGGCAACCATGGAAACAAGAAGATGCAGCAGTCATTAACCATGTCCTGTCCATGAGCTTGTGAGGCAGTTCAGCCTCTGCCAGTCCCGGCCAACCATGGATGCGCATACTGGGTGGGACACCCACCAGAAATACACAGCCACAGGAAGCCCAACACGCTACTCACAGAATGCAGACAGGAGGGAGCAAATTGCAGACTTTATTGAGTGCCAAAAATGAGAAGGGAATAGTGGGTTGGGGGGAAATAACAAAGTTTAAGCAAGCGGTTCGACCAGGATGTGAACATATGTGAGGACGCTCCAGGCTTGGGCCAGGACAGCTCCACAGGACGTCATCCCAAGAAATGAGGAGCATGGGAGTGTGGTACATTCCATGTGAAAGGCTCCCAGCAGCCCCACCCGCATACGGGTGTGCAAACACCATGCACAAGGCCATGGTGTCAGCAACTTGAATTGGACGCATGAAGGAAGCATCTACTACTGCCTTCTGTCAGCTGCTAGAGTGGTGATGCAGGGTGCGCACACCACACCCCAGACACCCGCCCAACAGTTGTTGGAGCAGACCTCAGGGAAGAGGAGAAGCAGCCACAACAACAGAGGTGACCCCAGGAAGGAGAAGGGGGCACAGTCCTAGTGTCCCTAGCTGGATTATCTACTTGTGCAGCCGGGGACACTGGGGCTGTTCCTCCTCCTCTTCCTCCTCCTCCTCCTCCTCCTCCTCCCTGGAGTCCCCTTTACTGTCACAGTTGCCCTTCCTGCTCCCTGGGGTCCACTCCAACATCTGATGGGTGAGCAGCAGGGGCATGCACCCCTCTGTTGTCACTCCAACAGCTGACAGGCAACAGTAACTGCTTCCTCCAGGGACCCAATCTTGCTGCCACAGAAGTGGCGTCCCGGAGTTCTAAATGTATGATGGGCTTTCTGGACAGAGTGGGGGGAAGGGTGACAGCTGCTCCTCTGCAAACAGGACCAACACATTGGTCTGTCCATTTGAAGGTGCTCTGTCCCCATAGGTTGCTGCTGCATGGGGCACCCAATGGATCAGCACCGCCCTCCCTGCCAATGTGAAAACACCCCACACATGGTAGAGAGTAAATGCCCATGGTTCGGGGGAGCATGAATCTGGCTGTGCCGCCTTCAGATGGGCGGTTGGATGCGGGACTAATGGATGCACAATGAGAAGTAACATCTTGTGTGAAAACACCTTTAGTCTTTTCAAAATCATTGACCCATGCACACACAAACCACTCAATATTCTGTTTGAAAAAGCTTTTAAGAATTATGAACTTGATGTCAGAGATTATAAAACATGGGATAGAATCTAGGTGGGATCACGAGTATAGTGATACTTGACAAAGTATCACTATAGAAATATGTAACAGATAGACAGGCTATCTGTACTTATTACTTATACCTCCTGTGTTCCTTACACTGAGCGCAATCCAGCTCCGAGTCCATACAAGTCAATTGGAGTTTAGCCATTGACTTCAATGTGAGCTGGATCACATTCATTGTATTTCAATGTTTGGAAATGTCTGCTACCTTTCCTCCTAGCATTTCTTTTCATTTAGTCCCCATACAGTGCTTTCTATTCTGTTAGGGAGGGACATCACCAACACTTATGTTGCGCAGGGGTCTCTATCATTTTAGGAAGAGGGGTCCTCAGGATTTTATAATGCCTTTAGCTCCTTAACAAAGCAGGCAAGGTCATCATAGGATGAGACCAGCATTCCTAGTTCCAAAGGGAACAACACACCACAATTGAGGGGGTTGGGGAGTAGAGACACATGGGAAGGCGAGAGTAGGGAACCCTGAGGCACCAGGGGGTAAGGGGGGCAGGGCTTGCTTCCAGGAACAGTGGGAAAGGTTGCACAAGGGGAAAGGAAAGGGTTCACAGATACACACACATTCACTCTTGGGAATTTCCACACACATATTAAGCACTTACTCACCACACCCAGTTACACGATACACATTGCTTTAGTTAAGAATATCCACATTCCACCTTCACACACGGGGCCAATCTATGAACAGGAAGCTGATCACCAGCAAGATCGTCTACTCCCAGCTGCCTTTTAATACTGCATGGCCCACCCTGCTGCCTTGCGCAGGCATGTGGAACGCCTTGAATTCCCAGGAAACTCTGCGATGCTATGCATGCGCCAAGGGGCCAGGCGGGTCGGCCCGCCCATGTTGCAGCATCAGGGCCTTTCCCCACAGCCCTTTCATCAGGCCCAGCCAGGGGGGTTTCTGCTGCCTGGGTTTCTGCCATGCCGCCCCCAGAGGGACCCACAACTCCGTCAGCGGTGGCATTGGAATACTGGTGAATTAGGCGCTGAGGTCTCAGGACCCGCTTCCTCCGGCGTCCCCCGTGGGCCCTGACACTATCCTGCCTGCCAGTATTTTGTTTATAATTTGGTTATTCGTTTCTCCTTGGTGTGTTTAAATATTTGAAAAGCTAGTAAGTTTTGTTTTTTTAAGAGCTCCTTCAGAAGTGATTTCTTTTATGAATTTGCTCAGTCTGTAGTTCTAACTTTTTACGTACCTGAGGAAGGGCGTTCTGTGATCTGAACGTTTTCATACTCTCACCAACAGAAGATGGTTCAACAAAAGATACCATCTGAACTACTTTTGTCTTTATCTCCTACATTTGGGACCAACCTAGCAACCAACCTTTCTTTAAGACAGGAAATATTTGCTATACTTTTCAGGTCTTTCGTTGCTGCCTGCAGTCATGGAATTGTATCTAAGTCTCAAAATGAGGTCACACAGATAACGGTTTAGGAACCCCTGATCAATTTCTTTCTGCAAAATACAAAAGTAATAGAAACCAAAATGCTACAGACTTAAGCCCTGATCCAGAGGCATACACATAGACCTTGGATTGGGGGGGAGGGGGCATTGTTTTTCTTCTGTTCTTTTAGTGTAGCCATTATTGTTGTGCAAACCGGTGAGAAAATCTCTCCCAAATATTTTTAAAATCCTTTTTACATTGGAAATAAACTTGCCCAATCTCTAGGGCTGTGATCCACATACCACTTACTCCAAAGTTGCACCACTGAAGCCCATAGATGCCCAAGTTTTAGTGGTGATATTCCAGAGTAAGTGGTGTGTGGATCATGGCCTATGACTCTCTTTTACTGACATTTTATCTGTTAAGCAAGTCCGACTTTTATTTTAAAATAGTTTCTTCTGTATTTACTTTCTTCTTCTTGTGCCTCATTCTGAATGCTACTGGAGTCAAGCAATAGCTACTTTTTGGCTTATTACTTCGAAGCCTAAGGGTGCAGATCAATACAAAGGAAAGGGACATTGATCAGCAGATAGAAAAAAGTGAAAAGTACATGCACACCTTGAGGGCAACAAACGGGATAATCAGACACTGAGATTGCTGATACAATAGCATAATATCTTCGTCTATAGACTTCAAAGTGCTTTATGAAGGTGATGAAATAGAATTATCCTTATTTTTTATAGTGTAGAAATCTAGACACAGACAACTTAAACAGATTTGTCAGAAGTAACCTGGCTAGTAAAAAGCAATGTTGTAAATTAAAACACTGGTTTCCTGACTCTGAGTTTCTCTCTCAAGCCATAGCTGCTATAACCATGTCTCTGGACATGTGTCACACATGGCAGAATAGCATATGCACTCCTAGAGGAAACCACCACTGCATTGTCTTATTGTGAATAATATAGGTGTTAGAAGTATAGAGTAAAGAAGAAACAGGATACTGTTGCTGGATCAAATTAAAAAAAATAAAGAACATTATGGAACGGTGGTGTTTTGAAATAAGGAACATCCTTTTATGTTCTATGGAACTTTGGGTCTCTGAAGTAAGGGACATCCATTATGTTCTATGGAGCTGTGGAACTTTAAAGTAAAGGATGCCCATGGTGCACTACGGATCTAGAGTTTGGGGTCTGAAATGAGGGACAGTTCCATAAAATAAAGGACATCTTTGAAATAAGGTACGCCTGGCAAGGAGTTTGCATCCTCAGAAGGTTCCAACTACCTGAGGAAATTTGCCCAAGATCTACAACAAAACAAACTGCCCATTATTGATATAAGTTTTCTTCCTTCTTAAAACTAGTTAGTATAAATCTAATATCCCAACCCAATGACTCTCACTCACTTTATTTCGGCATGCAGCTGGAAGATAAGTATTTATCTAATAAAGTTTAATAGCCACATGAAAGTAACCTGACATTTTTCAGTGTCTGCCCACAGGTTATGTCAGTCTGAGAGGTGCGTGTGCAAAATTTAATTTACTGTCAGAGTCTTGTTATCACCTGCTCCAATCCCGATTTATTATCAAATTATAAACAATTGAAGTATTCAAGCTGCTTTGTAGACTCCCAGGGGATGAGGAGTTCACCTGCAGGGTTTTAAGAGTCTTCAGTCAGCTTCATTAATGTGCTTGATAAATTGTGCCCAGCGTGCTAATAAGCTGCAAAAAAAGGGGGTGTGAGTGTGGGGGGGAATTAAACAAAATTTTCAGAAATTAAACCACCTTCTTTTTCCCATGAAAGAGCGAAGGATCAAAAAGGTACCTGGAGATTTGGGGGCAGGAGAGGGAGGTGAGAAGTATCATCTTGCATTTCATGCTTTTCTCTTGCAGTGTTTCAAATGTTTGTTATGTCTTTGACTCTGACAAGCTCCACATGTGGGACACAAGATAGGATGAAGACATAAAATGACACCAGAGGAAGAAGGTAGGAACAAAGTGGGTTTCATTCATTAACATAAACTTGGTTCTTCAGTGCTGAAATTCAGCTTTCATACAATATTGAAACGTTTAAAAAAAATAGGAGCAGGCTTAGGTTGCATAGAAGTTGGACCTAACAATGAAGGAAGTAGATGTTTATATTAATAATAATTTGTATTTACATACCCCCTAGGGGTGTTAATTTTGTTTCTGTTTCCCTAATAAGTAAAACAAAATTTCCCAAATTTGTTTTAGTTTTTAGGGCAACGGAAACTGAATTTAGTGCAATCAGAATTCTGTTTGCTAATTTCATTTTTGTTTTGCTTCTCAGGCTGGCTGACATGTACTGGAGAAGCAAAACAAGGTTGCAAAAAGCCAGAGAGGAGGAAGAATGAGGAGGGAACGGGGGGGAGGGGAGAGGCACCTGGCTGTCACGGTGAGTAGGGAAAGGGGAAGGAGAGGGTAAGGTGTAAAGAGGAACAAGGGAGCACACACGAGGATTCAAGGGTAGTAAGAAAAGGGGTGGCTCAATCTCTGGAACAATTCTCGTTAGGAAGGAAATATAGTCCCTCAGGTTGTAGGGTGGGCTTTCCTTCTTACTCAGAAGGCAACCCTTTTCATCATAGGGACTGAGACAGTGAGCCAATTGCCCCAAGGGGAAGGAAGACAATATACCAGGGTTCCAGGCACTCAGGGGGATACTCAGGGCCCAGGACAAGGTGAAGTTTAGTGAGGAAGGGAAGGGTGGATCCAGGGGGAAGGGGAAAGGGGGAACCGGGGTGCAAGTGGGGAGGGAAAGGACACTCACTCTAGATATGCAAGGATTTCACCACTGGGACCAATGAAAGGGATCAGGTATAGGGGCAGGGAACTTCACGGGGATGATACAGCTTATACTCCAACAAGACAAGACAAACACAGAGACTAGGAGACACTCACTAACACACACTCACCACTGATTCAGTCAAGGGGAAGGGAAGGTAAACACAGGAATCCAGACACTCTCAACACGAACTCTCTCTCTCACTCAAGGTACAATGATCCAAGGAAAACTCCAAGCAACCAGGGGCCAGCCTCTCACCAACGATTACCGGCAGGGTCTACAGGCCCTGCTGGTGTCTTATATAGGCCTCAGTCCCTAGCCACACTGTTGCGTTAGGGGTGGGGTCAGAGCTCACAGCTGTTTCGTCTGATGGGGATTGCATTGGGGCGTGTTCTTTCCCTGAGCCCTGCATTGAGCATAGCTCCACCCCCTGGTTGCCACAGCCATCCCACTGTCTGCTCTTGCAACCACTTGCATGCTGCGGGGAAAGCCCCGCAGAGCTCTCATCAGCCCTGCGGACCAGGCGCCTCCTGACACTGGCCTTTTATAGTGACAGGGAGCTGGCCCAGCTGCAGCGGCCAACACAGCTCCCTGTCACTTTGAAAAGCCACTTCCTCCTCTCCAGCACTTCACAGTTATGAGGCGCTGGTGGGAGAAAAGAGGCGCCTGGCCTTTCAAAGTGGCAGGGAGCTGGCCCAACATTTGAAACAAAAATGAAATTAAATGAAATGAAAAAGCATACTGTGTTATTTATTTTTTACAAGGAAACTAAACTATAATGAAAACAAAATTGTGCCCTCCTGAACATCCCAAATGCCTCCTTTATAACATGCACAATGTTTTTCAAATCAATCATCTAACCCTAACCCAAGCTATCTGTTTGGGGCTTTTTTTGACCATGGGGGGTGGTTGTTTGGTTCATCCCCACTGGGGATCCACTGTGGTGAATCCGGACCGCGTAACGTCTGAAATCACCCAGGGATGGATGTTACAGTTTCAGATTAATCTGTAACTGTCCAAAAATGGCATTTACAGGTTAATCCAAGAGTGCCACTCCTATTACAGATTTGTATTATGGATCCATAATAAAAATATTTTAAAAATCATTGTGCATGTGCATCATGCTATTGCTGCCATTTTGGTTAAGGGTGGCATGGTGGCCATTTTACACATGCACAATGAATTTGTTTATATTTTTATTATTTCAAATATGGATCTTTAATACAAATACATTTTTAAAAAATTATAATAATAATAATAATAATAATAATAAGAATCTGAATCTGAATCTGGAACAGAATTGAATCTGGAAATCCATCCAAAGTTCCATCCTTTGAAACAGTTCCTTGCAGGTTCAAATGTCTCCCAAACTGTGGTTTGAGGACCTCAAGTAGATTAAAAATCCTGACAGATATTTGATATGGTTTTGGTGATGCCTCAGCTTGCAGGATTACATTTGCATTTCAGAATCAGCTCACACAGGAAAAAAAATTAGGGTGAAAGCACATGTGACGCCAGGCTGCTGTTGTCTCAGGCTGACCTGGAACCGGCAACCCAGAATGCAAAATAAACATGTGCCCTGCTGGGCCAGCGGCCACACAGCCCAGTGGCAGGGAGATCAGAGAACGTGCTTCCAGCTCTCCCCATCCTCACACTGTGCCCAACACCCCGTCCCCCACTATCACACACAGCAATCGCGGTCAATGATGGCCAGCCATGGCAGAGCTGACCCAGGCCAGCAGACCAGCCTGGAAACACACATGCAGCTCCAATTGAAGCAGGCCCTAGCCCACTCTGTGATCCTAGAAGTCTTCAGGATCACATCCCAGGCTAGCCACTGCCACAACCTGGGATGCCCTGGGTCGAACATCTGCTGGAGCACATATGTGCCATAGTGGACCAAAATGGTCCAGTGTCACATTTGTTTTTACCCTTAGACTCACTTAGTTAAACCCACAATTATATCATGATAGAAACCATATCTGAAAGTCAGGTTCTGTGAGGCATTAGTTATCTAACAGCACCTATGAGCAGGGCCAGACTTAAGCAAAGGAAAGTAAGGGGACCTACACTTTAGTAGACCCTGTGTTTCTGAGAGTGAATTCTACTGTTATCTCTGCTCTCCGTGGAAGCAGACAGCAGAGAGTATGGAGAACTAGGAGCTGCCCAAAGTCATCACATAGCCCACACCTGCCTTCCCTATGAGGCAGCGGCTTGAAGAACTGAAATGCATACCTCCCGGCCCTAACATTTTCAGTGTCCAAAGATGGAAAAGCAGAGCCTCTCTGCCCAATAAGCTCCACCGCTCAGTGAATAAGCTCTGCCTGCTCACACACTTACACATGCACACACCTAACAACATTTCAAGTACAACTTGTGTTTTTGTCTCTTTCGTTCCTGAAGGAGGGGCTTTGACCCCTGGAAGAAGGACAGTAGGATTCAACATTCAGAGAGGAACTGTACCTCCTAAATGGGGACTGCTGAGAGGTATGTAAATGCCCAGAAATGGTGAAAGAAGTTTTGCCACCCTCTCCCTCCCAACCCTGATCCACCTGTGCAGTTTTTGCTGCCGCCTTGAACTTGCTGCCCTAGGCAGTCACCTGTGCTTCCTCTACGGTAATGCCGGCCCTGTAAATACCCACCAGCATACTCTTGATTCCCATGTTCCTTATACTTGACAGTAGTTCTTAAAACTTGTGGCCTAGGTGTGTTTGATTTGTTGAAACCGCACAACTTGGATTGAAGCCGTGGCAGAGGCTTTTTTTTTTTTTTTGCTTCAGAAAAAACAAATGTAGATTGTAAAGGTGGCTGGATAAGCAGGTGTAGTTTGGGATTGCATATCAACTCCAGAACATAAATTCAGTACTGAAGAATAGCATTTCTCCTTAGCGAAAAGAGGTAATCTGAGTCGCAAGAAGCAAGTGAATGCGCCACCGGACCTCAGTGAAATGACTGGGCATGTTGTGAAGGGTGCCTTTTAAATATATATTGTAATGTCTCTATCAATGAATGGCCTGTCAAATCAGAGGCCTAGAAAGCTAGAATGCCACCGTTTCGAGATGGAAAGAATTTGTGGTTGCTGGAGACAGAGAAGTATGCCACGCAAACAGTGGCAACAGGGTGTTCCCTTTTTTGAGGAAAAAACCCACATATTTGCTCATCTGTCATTAAGTACAATGTAGCTATTCTTGTATGAACATAATATGTTTTTGTTTTATCCAATTTACATGTGCCTGTGTCTTAGAAAAGAGAAGCTGGTATTTCTCAGCCCTAAGTTCCTGATTTATTTTCCATCTAGGTCTACAAGGCTGACTTAAATCTGCATACTATAGACAGGGCTACAAGTGGAGACTACTTGGCTACATAGGCATTTCTAACACATGGGGTCCATGAATAAACTTGAGTGTGAGAAACACTGGGATAAAATACTGGGCCCACAGGGTCTCAAACACAGAGCCCCAACCTATGGACGACCCATGGGGATTCAAAAGAGAACCCCAAATACATGGGGACATTGAGTAAACTAAAAACAAGGCTGGCCTTACTACAGGGCAACCTAGGGCGGTTTCCCTGGGCCCTGCTCTTTCTGGGAGCCCCATAGGAGCCCCTATTTTTACCAAGGCAGGTTGTGGGGCCCCATTCCCTCCCAGCAGGGTGGGCCTCAAACATAACCACTTTCAGGGGCCCTGATGGCTCTGAGGGGACTACCAGGGCCTCTGCCTTTTATATTTTCCCTGGGTCTTGCAGATTCTAAGGCTGGCCCTGACTAGAAATAACGACATATGCACATACAGGTCCCCAGAGACTGCAAGGGGGTGTTCGGCTTAACTGAACATCAAGAATAAATGCTTTTCATTTTCTAATGAGTGGGTGATGATGTGTCTGTCAGTCATTGCTATGTTAGGATGGGGCTTATATCACAGGACCCCAGCTTCTCTGGATCAAGCACAGGCTATGGGGCATATTTCACCTCGATGGCTGCAGATGAACCCTTCGCATCAGTACTAGTGGGGAGGCGGTATGTGTGTGTGTCACAGGTTTGCCCTTTGCAATGGGTGGATCTTGGCAGGACCAGGACCTGCAATGCTCCCAGACAACAAGTACACACAGCACCAATTCCTTCTCCAAAGTGTCTTTGCCGATGCACCAAAGGAGACAGGACAGAAGGAATAGGCTTTAAACGGCTGCACTCTTTATTCAATCAAATCAAAATTAAAATTGGTGGGGGGAAATCGCCTATTGCGATTTGGGTCCAGTACTTGAACAATTAAACATACAGCAACTCAGGGGTGGTTTCACTATACCCTCAATTACCACCCCAAACACAAACTCAATGTGTGTCCCCCGCTCCATGGCCCCTTGTCACGGGTGAGGGGGACCAAAGTCCTTCCGGACTTGAGTAAGAATGAGGGCGCCTACAGGCAGGGGACCATACGTGTCCGTACCACCCTTGCTGGACACCGCTCCTAGGGGGGCCACCCTGCCACTTGCCGTACCCTGCTTTTGCGACTGGTGTGGCCTCCCCACCTCTTAAGGAGATGACTCGTACTATATTACTTCTAACCTACTCTAATCCTCAGTACTGGACCCCTGCCACTGAGGGGTCACCAGGGTGCCTGATCGAACCCGACCCCCACCACCTACAACCTTTCCAATATATAAACCAACTTGTTCTTCAGGGCCTCCAGGTAGCAATCGTTGCCTTCAGCTGACAGGTGTACCCCGTCCACCCGATACAGCTCAGGGCGCTTATGCGACAGGGTGTGGGTGCTAATGGCTGTCTCTTATACACATCTAGATGTGTATAAGAGACAGCTAATAAACTTAACTTAACTTACTATGCCTCCACCAATGTACACAATACAGACTTTCAGTAAAGCCTACCCCAGGGCATCTGAAGGTAGCAGGCCCCTGGACACCCTGGGCATGTTGAGAAGGGTACCATTTAAATATATATTGTAACATCTCTATCAATGTACGGTCTGTCCAATCAGAGGCCTAGAATGCTAGAAAGCCTGCATTTAGAGATGGAAAGAATTTGTGGTTGCTGGAGACAGAGAAATGTTCTCTGTCTCAGAGATATATTCTCAAGGGGCAGATACTACACTGCCCTTNAACAGAATTGAATCTGGAAATCCATCCAAAGTTCCATCCTTTGAAACAGTTCCTTGCAGGTTCAAATGTCTCCCAAACTGTGGTTTGAGGACCTCAAGTAGATTAAAAATCCTGACAGATATTTGATATGGTTTTGGTGATGCCTCAGCTTGCAGGATTACATTTGCATTTCAGAATCAGCTCACACAGGAAAAAAAATTAGGGTGAAAGCACATGTGACGCCAGGCTGCTGTTGTCTCAGGCTGACCTGGAACCGGCAACCCAGAATGCAAAATAAACATGTGCCCTGCTGGGCCAGCGGCCACACAGCCCAGTGGCAGGGAGATCAGAGAACGTGCTTCCAGCTCTCCCCATCCTCACACTGTGCCCAACACCCCGTCCCCCACTATCACACACAGCAATCGCGGTCAATGATGGCCAGCCATGGCAGAGCTGACCCAGGCCAGCAGACCAGCCTGGAAACACACATGCAGCTCCAATTGAAGCAGGCCCTAGCCCACTCTGTGATCCTAGAAGTCTACAGGATCACATCCCAGGCTAGCCACTGCCACAACCTGGGATGCCCTGGGTCGAACATCTGCTGGAGCACATATGTGCCATAGTGGACCAAAATGGTCCAGTGTCACATTTGTTTTTACCCTTAGACTCACTTAGTTAAACCCACAATTATATCATGATAGAAACCATATCTGAAAGTCAGGTTCTGTGAGGCATTAGTTATCTAACAGCACCTATGAGCAGGGCCAGACTTAAGCAAAGGAAAGTAAGGGGACCTACACTTTAGTAGACCCTGTGTTTCTGAGAGTGAATTCTACTGTTATCTCTGCTCTCCGTGGAAGCAGACAGCAGAGAGTATGGAGAACTAGGAGCTGCCCAAAGTTATCACATAGCCCACACCTGCCTTCCCTATGAGGCAGCGGCTTGAAGAACTGAAATGCATACCTCCCGGCCCTAACATTTTCAGTGTCCAAAGATGGAAAAGCAGAGCCTCTCTGCCCAATAAGCTCCACCGCTCAGTGAATAAGCTCTGCCTGCTCACACACTTACACATGCACACACCTAACAACATTTCAAGTACAACTTGTGTTTTTGTCTCTTTCGTTCCTGAAGGAGGGGCTTTGACCCCTGGAAGAAGGACAGTAGGATTCAACATTCAGAGAGGAACTGTACCTCCTAAATGGGGACTGCTGAGAGGTATGTAAATGCCCAGAAATGGTGAAAGAAGTTTTGCCACCCTCTCCCTCCCAACCCTGATCCACCTGTGCAGTTTTTGCTGCCGCCTTGAACTTGCTGCCCTAGGCAGTCACCTGTGCTTCCTCTACGGTAATGCCGGCCCTGTAAATACCCACCAGCATACTCTTGATTCCCATGTTCCTTATACTTGACAGTAGTTCTTAAAACTTGTGGCCTAGGTGTGTTTGATTTGTTGAAACCGCACAACTTGGATTGAAGCCGTGGCAGAGGCTTTTTTTTTTTTTTTGCTTCAGAAAAAACAAATGTAGATTGTAAAGGTGGCTGGATAAGCAGGTGTAGTTTGGGATTGCATATCAACTCCAGAACATAAATTCAGTACTGAAGAATAGCATTTCTCCTTAGCGAAAAGATGTAATCTGAGTCGCAAGAAGCAAGTGAATGCGCCACCGGACCTCAGTGAAATGACTGGGCATGTTGTGAAGGGTGCCTTTTAAATATATATTGTAATGTCTCTATCAATGAATGGCCTGTCAAATCAGAGGCCTAGAAAGCTAGAATGCCACCGTTTCGAGATGGAAAGAATTTGTGGTTGCTGGAGACAGAGAAGTATGCCACGCAAACAGTGGCAACAGGGTGTTCCCTTTTTTGAGGAAAAAACCCACATATTTGCTCATCTGTCATTAAGTACAATGTAGCTATTCTTGTATGAACATAATATGTTTTTGTTTTATCCAATTTACATGTGCCTGTGTCTTAGAAAAGAGAAGCTGGTATTTCTCAGCCCTAAGTTCCTGATTTATTTTCCATCTAGGTCTACAAGGCTGACTTAAATCTGCATACTATAGACAGGGCTGGATACAGGCAAGTGGAGACTACTTGGCTACATAGGCATTTCTAACACATGGGGTCCATGAATAAACTTGAGTGTGAGAAACACTGGGGTAAAATACTGGGCCCACAGGGTCTCAAACACAGAGCCCCAACCTATGGACGACCCATGGGGATTCAAAAGAGAACCCCAAATACATGGGGACATTGAGTAAACTAAAAACAAGGCTGGCCTTACTACAGGGCAACCTAGGGCGGTTTCCCTGGGCCCTGCTCTTTCTGGGAGCCCCATAGGAGCCCCTATTTTTACCAAGGCAGGTTGTGGGGCCCCATTCCCTCCCAGCAGGGTGGGCCTCAAACATAACCACTTTCAGGGGCCCTGATGGCTCTGAGGGGACTACCAGGGCCTCTGCCTTTTATATTTTCCCTGGGTCTTGCAGATTCTAAGGCTGGCCCTGACTAGAAATAACGACATATGCACATACAGGTCCCCAGAGACTGCAAGGGGGTGTTCGGCTTAACTGAACATCAAGAATAAATGCTTTTCATTTTCTAATGAGTGGGTGATGATGTGTCTGTCAGTCATTGCTATGTTAGGATGGGGCTTATATCACAGGACCCCAGCTTCTCTGGATCAAGCACAGGCTATGGGGCATATTTCACCTCGATGGCTGCAGATGAACCCTTCGCATCAGTACTAGTGGGGAGGCGGTATGTGTGTGTGTCACAGGTTTGCCCTTTGCAATGGGTGGATCTTGGCAGGACCAGGACCTGCAATGCTCCCAGACAACAAGTACACACAGCACCAATTCCTTCTCCAAAGTGTCTTTGCCGATGCACCAAAGGAGACAGGACAGAAGGAATAGGCTTTAAACGGCTGCACTCTTTATTCAATCAAATCAAAATTAAAATTGGTGGGGGGAAATCGCCTATTGCGATTTGGGTCCAGTACTTGAACAATTAAACATACAGCAACTCAGGGGTGGTTTCACTATACCCTCAATTACCACCCCAAACACAAACTCAATGTGTGTCCCCCGCTCCATGGCCCCTTGTCACGGGTGAGGGGGACCAAAGTCCTTCCGGACTTGAGTAAGAATGAGGGCGCCTACAGGCAGGGGACCATACGTGTCCGTACCACCCTTGCTGGACACCGCTCCTAGGGGGGCCACCCTGCCACTTGCCGTACCCTGCTTTTGCGACTGGTGTGGCCTCCCCACCTCTTAAGGAGATGACTCGTACTATATTACTTCTAACCTACTCTAATCCTCAGTACTGGACCCCTGCCACTGAGGGGTCACCAGGGTGCCTGATCGAACCCGACCCCCACCACCTACAACCTTTCCAATATATAAACCAACTTGTTCTTCAGGGCCTCCAGGTAGCAATTGTTGCCTTCAGCCAACAGGTGTACCCCATCCACCCGATACAGCTCAGGCCGCTTATGCGACAGGGTGTGGGTGCTAATGATTTCTCCCCCCACCCCAGCTAGCCACCTGCCCACATCCCTATTAATAGTTCTTCTGGTCCTATCAATCTTCCTAGGCTACACCCCTGCACCCCACGACAGGCGCTCAACCAGATCGGTCCATATGATGAGGGTGGAAGGGAAGAGCTTTCTTATCTCCCATACATCCCTCTTGACATTCTTGACCCCCTTTAGTTGGAGTATATCATTCTCGCCCAGATGGAGTATGAGGACATTGAGTGGGGGGTCCTGTAGAGGTGCCCGAAGCGCTGGCAAGAGTTGGTGCCACTTCATGCCGCTACGACCCTTCCAATGAATCACGGCTCGTGCCGACAAACCGAGTTGGGTTCCCCACCTCATTTGTCTGGCTGCCTTGCCAGCCCAGTGCACCAAGCTGTGCCCAATTCCAGACATGCTTCCTGCGATGGGGAAGAGCACCTGGGGGAACAAAATTGAGTTCAGGAATGATCCTGGGAGGGGACCTGCCGGACATAAGATTGGTAAGCCCCTGAACCCCCTGAATTTCAACGTCTGACAGCATGAATGCCCTGCTCTGACATGCCTGCCGCCACTGCAAACCTGGTGGCCCCTACCAGGTGAGTTCCATATTCAGCAGATGGCAGACCTAGGTGAGCCAGAGCCGCCCTCACCACTGCTGTAAATTGGTACCGGGTCAAATTCGTACCACAGCATGCTTGAAAAAAGGGCCAGGTACTGGGGGGCACACCACAAGGTATTCCTCGGTTGCCCGGACAGGGCACAAGTCTGGTGCGCCAGTTTGGTACAGCCTAACCACCTGCCCTCTTCCCCTCTGGTTGGTTTTCGATCGACGGATCCTTAATGAGAGCACCACTGGGCTGATCTGGACGTCACTGACTTTAAGCGCCCTATCTGAGGTATCCCTGGCTGATTCGACTATGAGTTCACTCACCCAGAAGGCCCCAAAGAATGCCAGTTTAAACACCAAGCTAAATAAAGAAACCTCAAAACTGTCAAAACATAACTGTGGCAAAGCCCCACAAATGTCCAGCAGCAAATGCGGGTTGATAGGGGATCTTTGGTCCGGGATGCAGCTCTGTTCCCTAGACCAGCTCTCGATCAGATGCCTGGTGAAAAAAATCCTAGCGGGAGGAAGGTGCCCGGCAAGATTGCTCATAAACCCGAGTGCCGATAGTTTGCCAGCTATGGTGCTGGGGCAGCCCCTCTGCACCTCAGATGGAGAGTGAATTGGAGGATCTGCGGCTCCGGGATTGGGAAACCCCGCCCCCACCCCTGAGACAGTTGGTACTGTTGAAGCTCCTGGAAAGCTCGGTCATAGGCTGCCCTCGTGCGTGGCTCCAAGGATCCCAGTATGGCGGTGTACAGCTCTATGACCCAAAGTTCCACACGGATGATGCCAGTGGTTTTGGGGTCACCTTGGATCGTGGCGCCAGCGAGCGGAAATGCTCCATCTGGAAGCAAGAAAGGGCATCAGCTACACCATTGTCGATGCCAGGAACGTGCCTAGCTTGAAATAGTATGTTAAATTTCAACCCGGTGAGCACAAATGCCCTAAGAAGCTTCATGACCCATGGGGAATGGGAAGACTGTGAATTAATTGTGTGGACTACGGCTTGGTTGTCACACCAGAAAAGTACCGTTTGGTTTGCAAATTCGTTTGGCCAGAGGTGAACTGCCACTATGATGGGAAAAAGCTTGAGAAAAGTGAGATCCCTAGTGATCCCTGACTTGCTCCATTTGGGTGGCCACAGGGCCACTGCCCACCTTTCCCTAAAATATATCCCAAAACCGGAACCGCTGACTGCATCGGAATGCACCTGGAGCTCCGCTTCCAGCAAAAGTTGGCCCCTCCAGAAACTAGTCCTGTTGAAACCTATCAGGAAGACTGCCCATGTTTTTAGATTGTCCTTCATTTCTTTGGTGAGCCTGATGTGGTAGTGGGGCAGCGGATAACCCGTAAGCTTAGCATAGAGGCAGGACAAGAAGGCCCACCCTGGTGCCACCACTCTACATGCAAAATTAAGGATCCCCAACAATGATTGGAGCTGGCAGGCAGTAACTTTGGTAGCACTCAGGCACTCATCTACTTGGTCTGCAGGGATCTCAGCTTATCCTGGGGTAGGATCAACATGGCTGCAACCATGTCCAACTCTATTCCCTATGTCATTGCAGCTGCTTCCAGTGGTCTCCTATCAATCATTCACCCCCTACTCCCATAAGTCTAGATTCCACCCAGCTCACTACGTGGCTTCCTCACCCCCACCCACCCCCCCACCTGCTGCCGCACGATCCACTGGATCAGGGAGCTGAATCTGTCGAACACCAAACAAGAGATGGAGCACCCTATCGGCATGGCCATGTTGTAGTAGTACCAGCCATTAAAATGAAAACCTAGCAGATGATAACTCTCAGGATGGACTGGGAGCAGGCAGAAAACCAACTTAATGTTGCACTTTGCCAGGACAGCACTGGGCCCGTGACTCCTAACCAATGCCGCAGCAGAGTCGAACGACACATATTGAACTCATGTAAGTTCTTTGGGTATTGCGTCGTTGCCTGAAAGACCCCAGGGGTGGGATAGGTGGTGAATCAAACGGAATTCCCTCGGGGCCTTCTTGGGGACCACTCTAAGGGGGGAGATCACCACATTAGGGAGGGGAGGGGTCTGGAAAAGGCCAGAAACCTGCCCTTCTGCTTGTTCCTTCCCAATTTTTTCTAGGACCACGTGTTCCATCCCTACCACCAATTTTAAGTTGGGGGCCACCTGCTGCTGCTGTACATTAAATGCTGATAATCTTAAAATCCTGCTTGAATACCACGATTACATACTCAACCTCCTGCTGGTCAGGGTGTCCTGACAGGGCACGCTCCAACCACTTGGGCCTAACTGGGGTTAGGGCTCTTACCCAGGGCGCTCGGATTTCCACCTCCTTGCCTGCCCCTTCCAGCCCCCCTGGGGTTGGGTTTTCCCTTTGCCCACGTTCTCCCATGGGGGCAGGTGGAGGCTGCGTGGTACCCAGCACAGTTGGGGCAGGTGTGCTGAAACCTTCAAGAGGAGCAGGAACATCTCCCGTTATGGCTGAATTCCTAACACTGGGCTGCGGTGTTAGCGGCGGCAGCCTTTTCCCCCTCCTCATGAAAGGAATCTGCTGTGGATGTAGCGCCCCTTCTTGCCAATAGATGGCCGCTGTCTGACCTAGGGGCACTGCCTGTACCGCTCATGCAGTTGAGCCATAGGTCGTTCACATGGAGATCCCACCGGAAGCCTGGAGTGTAAGATGCCCTATGCTTGAATGCCTTGTCATACCGCAGCCAGGCCCCAGAAGGTCCCACCTTGTATGCACACTATATGATGTTGGTGTACTTGAGGAGGTTGGCAGCCCGGCTGGGGTATGCTTGGATCACTACCTCATGGTGGATTGAAAATGCTGCGGTCCAGTTGGACCAGTTCCACTCCGCTTTGGGGTGCCTGAAACACTCCTCCTTTCTTGTTGTCCTGCTCGGCTGGATCCACTATGGGATCGCTGAACAGGAGGGCAAAGATATCTATGTATTCCCCTTGCCATATTCGTTCCCTTGTAGCCGGGAGGAGGTGGTCCCAGATAGGGGTGGAGACATTGGTATAACCACCTCCCGGAGGGGGGGCACTGCCTGGCACCCACACCCTGTGGGTGTGATCCGTGTGCTAGGGTATTTACCTGGCCCGTGCCAACAGATGACAAAGCCCGCACTCATATGGACTGGCCTTCGAGTTCAGTGGTGCCCCCTGCCATGACCCCAGGGGGTGGCAGCCATGCGGGGGTAGCCCCACCACCGATCCCCAACGTGGGGGGAGGGGGAAGAACAAACGGAACCCATGCTCTGTTCCACCACAGTATCTGGGTCCACTCCGGGCCCGGTGCCGGGCTCGACTGCATCCCCGCCACCACCCCATCGGCAATGGCAAGGGCATGCACTGCCCAAGGCAGGGCCTGGGCCAGTGACCCCACACCCAGACTGTCCACCCACTGAAGGGGGGCCCCCACCTCACCTGGTCTGACTTGCCCAGCCTGATGTGTTGATGGTGGTTGGGCACGTTGCTGTGCCAAGATGTGGATGGCGTGCTCAATCGCTTCAGTCCTCAGGCGGAGGTTGCCAATCCTCAGGCAGGCAAGACGCGCTGGATGGGCCCCAGCTGGAGGCATACCTGTCCCCTGAAGGGGGGTTAGCCTCCCAGCTCAGCAGCAGCTGCAGCCACCGCAAGAAAAGACTCAGTCGGAGGGGGGTCCACAGTCCAGAGCGCCAACCTGCACCATTCGTTCGCTCCCACCGGGGGCTGCCTGTGCCAAACCCATTGACTTGGAATCAGTCCTGTATCACACCGGGGGGGGGGGG
>QEPC01003342.1:713236-729998 GCA_003113815.1 Sphenodon punctatus
CCCTCAATTGTCAGACAGGAAAGAAGGCCAAAGATTAGGTCAAGGTGTGGCAGTGTGATGCTGTAGATCAAGCCACTGCCCAGGCACCCCAGGGACATCAGTTGGAGGCCAATTTTCCTCATGCAGCTGGATAAACTGGAAAGTGAAATACCTGGAGAATACAACTCTTAGAAAATTATTATTTTTTGTAGTACATGATGTTAATGGGTGGTCTCTCTTAACAGTCCGCCCACCCTGAACATGTCATTGTGCCATGGTAACAGGTAAGTAATCACAATCTTTATAGAGTCCAGGCTGTTGTCAATGATGGCAATGATTCTGAGCTCTGTTGGTAAAATAAAATGCAGAATATGTCCCAGACATTTTACATGGGTATCTGGATTATTTGCTAAAGGAGATATTACAAAAATCTGTTCTTTTCTTAGACAATCTTCTTGATCTTGACACTGGAATGCCTATTCACATTAATTATTTAATATGTGGCATAGATTCTTCTCCTTCTAATGACTATAGTCTTACTTTTCTGGAATTCAGGTCATTATCTAAAGGTATTGCCCTGTCTTCAACCTTTATTGAAATTATAAGCTTCAAAGTAAAGTGATCATACAAAGAAATTTTTGAAAGACACCATTCATAAAGCCTCAGGCTTTTTAAGCTAATGAGCAGTGTTCCAGATATAATGAGTCAGCTTTAATGTATTGTGGATTTAAGTCTATTTTAAGGCAAAAATAACATTTTTAAAAATTAAGCAAAAGGAAGCCGTAACAGGGCATATAGGTTTTCAAGTTCTTCAGAGATAGAATGTTGGAAGCAATGTCTGGGAAACTGAATTACCACAATAGCCCTAGTTAAGCTATGTCTGAGGTAGGTGGCACATGTGGAGCTCTGTGTATTGGCGTTCCTAGCTATGATCAGGCTGTTCTTACTTCTTGTACTACCTCCTCTCTGCCTGCATCTGTCCATGTGCTTTGGCCACACCTATCTCTTACCATGAGTTTTTGCAGCCTTTGAAGGCCCTACACAGATTGGGATGGCAGTAGCTAGAGCAAAAATGATGATCTCCATGTTGGGTGCAAGGTAATGTCAGCAAAAGGATTTAGTATGCACATCAGCTCACTGGCATTGGTGTTGGATAGAATTGCCAATAAGGAATTTGTGATTGCTGGATCTTTAGGTGGCTAATTGGGTGCATGAGTGTCAATAGAACCTCTAGAATTAAATGTGCCAAATGATTTGTAGTAGAGGGGGAAGCTGGCAGACTAAGAAACTTAAGAAGAAGGCAGAGGAAAGTCTAGACTTTCTCAAGGTAAAGAAGTGAGCCCTCTTTTACATCAGATTTCGGTGTGTATTTTGCTGTTCATACAGAAACAACAAAAAAAGAGATGGGTTCAAATAATTTACTAAATATAAAACAATATGTACGAATTAATTATATACTACTTCTGTTGATCACTCGTAACAGCTTCTAGAACAGTGTTTCCCATGCTTTTTGAATCAACAGACTGTCAAACCAACATTTTTTGTGGTCCATCAGGAGCCGCTTAACATTGCATTGATTGCCTATAGAGCAGTCATTGCTCTAAAATTGCACTATTGGTCTTTAGAGCCCTCAGCCTCAGTGGTATAGACCCTGGCTGTACTTGAGACCTACTCCTATAATCTCACCCTACTGGCTATCTATGGTCAGAATCCAACCACTGTTTGGGGATCCTGCCTGCGGCTGAAATGAGATTTCACAAGAACAGGAATTCCCATTGAAATAATGGTTCCCACTTCCCAATACAGTCTCAGTTGAATAGACAGCCTGTTGATACTCAGCAATGTCTTGATCAACATTTTTCCCCTTGATTTATTAATAATGGATTTACCAGGATCCCGTTTATTGCTTTGTCATTTACCACTTTGCTGTTTATCACTTTGCTGTCAATTTCAAATCCCAAGAGAGAATATCAGTGGAACACCACATTTCTTCTATCTTCTCTACACTCCATTTCCCCTTGTACTTCCTTGTTATTCATTTGGCTGATATACAGATTCCTTTACAAATCTATAGAGTGATTGCAGATTGGTCAAAACAAAGGGAACCACATTGAACAATAATTCTTACTGGAGGCTCTGGAATGGAAGCATTGTTTTTTAAACCTTGTTTGGGTAGACAGGGGGGGATACTAAGAGGTGGGCTATTCATACACTGATTGGCTCAGAAATGTGGTAACAGACAGAAACCTGGAAGTAAAACAGTACCCTTGGCAATGTGGTGTATGGAAAACGATATATGGAAAGTCAGTAAATTGGGCTGGTATCTCGCAGTATTGTGAGAATTAAAAAAAAGTATCAGTATTGGTAAATGGCCAGGAAATCACTCTCATTTCCTGAGATGGTAAAATTACTTGTGAATAGGAATTTAGTCGCTCATTTCAACCCTAATCTTCCCATCATATCTTAAATCAGCAGGTGCTCAGGTCAGTGCTGTGCTTCCTCAGAGTGGAACTCCCACCCTCCAGATTTTCATCTCAGTTACTTCTTCCTCATCTTCAAAAAGTACCTGAAGACTTTTTCATTCTCCAGGTGTTTTTAGGATCCATTACTGGGTCCCCTTAATATAGTTCTCCATTCCTCCTTTCCTTCCCCTTGAAACTGTTTTAATTTAGGCCACCCAAGGAGGGGCAGCATATAAATTGAAATAAAACAAAACAAACAAATAAACAAACAAACAAACAAACAGGGGATTTTACATGGATTTTAAGTTGTTGTGTATGGTGTTTTATTGTATTTATTGTACTAATGTTGTGAAGCACCTCAAATGACATTAATTCATTGTTGTTGTTGTTGTTGTTGTTGCTTGTTTGTTTATTACATAGCCAAGACACATCACATGCTCATGGCAGGATGGTTGTAGTAGTACGAGGTGTGAAGTTTTAGTCTCTGCAATGCTGTGGATATTTTCCGGAGTGGCAGAAGATGATCCTAAAGTTCAGTGAAGTAGCAGTTTGCATATGCACATTTTAAGTATCCCCATGAGATGACCGTGGCCCTGGTGGGGACTGAAGCCTACCTTCCTGTATCAAATTCCATGGAACAACTGCAGACTAATTGCTATAGCCATGTGGATCACCAGTAGCCTGTGAACCACAGTTTAGGACATACTGACATGGGGTGAAAACAAATGAGACAATAGCCTGCAATAGCCCACGTGTCACCTGCCAGTCAGCTCAATGGTGGCCAGATGTTCACCCACAGCCACAGTGAGACAGGCGGGTGACTGCTACCCCACATGTCATCCAGAGAATGTCAGTGAAGCTAAGGTTTCCCCTGATGGGCTATTCCAGACTAACATTTGCCCCACCCTGTCTATTAGGCCCCACCCAGCTCTGCACATGGCGAGGTCTGCAAGCACCATGGACAAGGGCCAGGTTGGTGGCACAGATTGGGCCCAGGAGAATATGTGCCAGCCAGTATCAGTCACGAGGAGTAATCCTGGGTGGAGAAGCTGCTGGAGCAGCTTGGGATATGCTGGGTGGAGAGGCAGCTAGAATAGCCAGGGAGACTCTGGGAGGAGAGATAGCTGGAGCATCCGGGGACACCCTGGGCAGAGAGGTGGCTGATACAACCAGGGAGACTCCAGGTGGAGAGACTGATGCTGTAGCTGACTGCTCCAGCCACCTCTCCACCTGAGGTCACTAGGGATGTGCAAACAGAATGGGGTTCTGATGTTTGACCATTCAGCCGTTTGGACCGAAAACTTGCTTCGGGTTCGTGAGTATGGTCCCGCAGACTTTGGACCCCCCTGAACATTGGGAAAATTCAGCTGCATGGAGGCTTGTGGTGCTCCAGGGGTGCCCGTGGGGGCCTGGCAGGCTGTGGGAGACACAGCAGCAACAGCAGAGACTGGGAAGGCTTGTGGCTTGGCACCCCGGGTTTTCCAGGCAGGCAAGTTTGGCGCTTGTCCCCTGGGGGTGCCTGTGGTGGCATGGCTGACCATCTGAGACCCAGAGGCAGCAGCAGAGGCCGGGAAGGCTTGGGGCTTTGTGGCTGGCCTGGCACCACTACTTGGCCAGACATTGAAGGCTGCCAGGCATCAGTAGAGCAATGGCAGAGCCCTGGCCAGGGTTTGGTGACTGGCACCCCTACTTGGCCAGGCATTGCGGCTGCCAGACATCAGCAGAGCAGTGCCAGGGATTGGTGGCTGACACCCTTACTTGGCCAGGCATTGTAGGTTGCCTGGATTTTTGGTGAGCACTCTGTGCATGGCCATGAGTGGGTGCTCTGTGTTATGGGACCTGCCACCAATGTGTTATGCGGTATGGCCAGTATGGCACCCCTACTTGGCTGGGCATTGCAGGCTGGCATAGTACTCAACTGATCTCAAGAAGCTATAAAGCAAATTGGGCAAGCCTTGTCCAGTGGTGAATCTTGTGGAAACCCAGCCCCCGCCCGCCGGCGCACTCATCCAAGCTATGCCCAACTACAAGAGCAAGGAGCAAATGGCTGCTGTGCAGTACCACNCCCTGGCTGTACTTGAGACCTACTCCTATAATCTCACCCTACTGGCTATCTATGGTCAGAATCCAACCACTGTTTGGGGATCCTGCCTGCGGCTGAAATGAGATTTCACAAGAACAGGAATTCCCATTGAAATAATGGTTCCCACTTCCCAATACAGTCTCAGTTGAATAGACAGCCTGTTGATACTCAGCAATGTCTTGATCAACATTTTTACCCTTGATTTATTAATAATGGATTTACCAGGATCCCATTTATTGCTTTGTCATTTACCACTTTGCTGTTTATCACTTTGCTGTCAATTTCAAATCCCAAGAGAGAATATCAGTGGAACACCACATTTCTTCTATCTTCTCTACACTCCATTTCCCCTTGTACTTCCTTGTTATTCATTTGGCTGATATACAGATTCCTTTACAAATCTATAGAGTGATTGCAGATTGGTCAAAACAAAGGGAACCACATTGAACAATAATTCTTACTGGAGGCTCTGGAATGGAAGCATTGTTTTTTAAACCTTGTTTGGGTAGACAGGGGGGGATACTAAGAGGTGGGCTATTCATACACTGATTGGCTCAGAAATGTGGTAACAGACAGAAACCTGGAAGTAAAACAGTACCCTTGGCAATGTGGTGTATGGAAAACGATATATGGAAAGTCAGTAAATTGGGCTGGTATCTCGCAGTATTGTGAGAATTAAAAAAAAGTATCAGTATTGGTAAATGGCCAGGAAATCACTCTCATTTCCTGAGATGGTAAAATTACTTGTGAATAGGAATTTAGTCGCTCATTTCAACCCTAATCTTCCCATCATATCTTAAATCAGCAGGTGCTCAGGTCAGTGCTGTGCTTCCTCAGAGTGGAACTCCCACCCTCCAGATTTTCATCTCAGTTACTTCTTCCTCATCTTCAAAAAGTACCTGAAGACTTTTTCATTCTCCAGGTGTTTTTAGGATCCATTACTGGGTCCCCTTAATATATTTCTCCATTCCTCCTTTCCTTCCCCTTGAAACTGTTTTAATTTAGGCCACCCAAGGAGGGGCGGCATATAAATTGAAATAAAACAAAACAAACAAACAAATAAACAAACAAACAAACAAACAAACAGGGGATTTTACATGGATTTTAAGTTGTTGTGTATGGTGTTTTATTGTATTTATTGTACTAATGTTGTGAAGCACCTCAAATGACATTAATTCATTGTTGTTGTTGTTGTTGTTGTTGCTTGTTTGTTTATTACATAGCCAAGACACATCACATGCTCATGGCAGGATGGTTGTAGTAGTACGAGGTGTGAAGTTTTAGTCTCTGCAATGCTGTGGATATTTTCCGGAGTGGCAGAAGATGATCCTAAAGTTCAGTGAAGTAGCAGTTTGCATATGCACATTTTAAGTATCCCCATGAGATGACCGTGGCCCTGGTGGGGACTGAAGCCTACCTTCCTGTATCAAATTCCATGGAACAACTGCAGACTAATTGCTATAGCCATGTGGATCACCAGTAGCCTGTGAACCACAGTTTAGGACATACTGACATGGGGTGAAAACAAATGAGACAATAGCCTGCAATAGCCCACGTGTCACCTGCCAGTCAGCTCAATGGTGGCCAGATGTTCACCCACAGCCACAGTGAGACAGGCGGGTGACTGCTACCCCACATGTCATCCAGAGAATGTCAGTGAAGCTAAGGTTTCCCCTGATGGGCTATTCCAGACTAACATTTGCCCCACCCTGTCTATTAGGCCCCACCCAGCTCTGCACATGGCGAGGTCTGCAAGCACCATGGACAAGGGCCAGGTTGGTGGCACAGATTGGGCCCAGGAGAATATGTGCCAGCCAGTATCAGTCACGAGGAGTAATCCTGGGTGGAGAAGCTGCTGGAGCAGCTTGGGATATGCTGGGTGGAGAGGCAGCTAGAATAGCCAGGGAGACTCTGGGAGGAGAGATAGCTGGAGCATCCGGGGACACCCTGGGCAGAGAGGTGGCTGATACAACCAGGGAGACTCCAGGTGGAGAGACTGATGCTGTAGCTGACTGCTCCAGCCACCTCTCCACCTGAGGTCACTAGGGATGTGCAAACAGAATGGGGTTCTGATGTTTGACCATTCAGCCGTTTGGACCGAAAACTTGCTTCGGGTTCGTGAGTATGGTCCCGCAGACTTTGGACCCCCCTGAACATTGGGAAAATTCAGCTGCATGGAGGCTTGTGGTGCTCCAGGGGTGCCCGTGGGGGCCTGGCAGGCTGTGGGAGACACAGCAGCAACAGCAGAGACTGGGAAGGCTTGTGGCTTGGCACCCCGGGTTTTCCAGGCAGGCAAGTTTGGCGCTTGTCCCCTGGGGGTGNGGGGTACAAAACTGAAATGAAACCTAAGTCATTTAGGTTTAGGGAGGGCAATTACTTTTGTTACTTTTTGCACCCACCTTACCACAAGCCCCATTGGCTGTGTGCAGCCTAGCCCCATGCCAATTGCAGACTGTGAAGCCAGTGGGCAGAGGAAAAGAGGGATGGTGATTGAGCAGGCTAGCTGCTAGTCCAAGCCTCTCTCCACCCCTGGGTCCAGGAAGTCTGCTCCTCAGCTGCCCCCCTGCCAGGCCTGCCAGCCAGGGTTTCCCACCTGATCGCGCCCAAACTGTTCGGGGGTTTCCACGTTTGTTTTGGCCATCTAGTTCAGGTGTTCAAACTGGCTGAGTTTGGGCCGAACTCTGAATGTCCAAACTGTGTTCACACATCACTAGAGGTCACCCCGACTACTCCAGCCACCTCTCCACCCGAAGTCACCCCGGCTGCTCCAGCCACCTCTCCACCTAAGGTCACCCCAGCTATTCCAGCCACCTCTCCACCTGAGGTCACTCTGACTGCTCCAGCCACCTCTCCACCTGAGGTCACCCCAGCTTCTCCAGCCACCTCTCTGCTCAAGGTCACCCTGGATACTCCAGCAGCCTTTCCACCTGGGGTTGCCTCGACTGCTCCAGCCACCTCTCCCAGGGTCTCTCCTGGCTGCTTTCAGCCAGCATGGCTTCTTCAGCACCCGATCCTACTTCTGGCAGTCGGAAGTCACTTATCCTGGAGTCCTGCTCTTGTGTTCATTTCCTCAGTCCAACCTGGAGTGGGGGAGGTTCAACAGCTGCATGGGACTCGGGAGGCTGCATGTTTGTTCCCCGCTGACCCACTTTGTTCCCCGCTATCCCCGCTGACCCAACAAGTGACAGCTACATTGGCCCTTCAGGAGGCAGGGCAGGGATCCATCTGGCCACTGTCTTGTTTATTTTTGCCCATGGTAAACACTACATGTTATTTAAAGGAAGATGCCTGTGTTTCTAGATTCTAGCCATACTCAGTACAGGCAGATGCCTAGAATAGTTGAAAAGGAAGTCCATACTAGAACACCATTAATTGTGTGCTTCCATTGCTAATGCCTATGTGTTTATTATATATTCATTAAAGCGGGGCTATAGGGCCTCTAGCGTGCCTGTGGGTGTGAAACCTTGTGCTGGCTTTAGTCAATGCCTAACAGTGTTCCATTCACTGAAATAGATTTCTCGCTCTCAAAGACCCATGAAAAATGCATTTGGCTGAGGTAAATTTTTTAGTGTTATGTATAGTAGTTTTTTCTTCTTTTAAAAAAAATTCTACAGGATATAAAGGTTTTTTATATTGCAGGAAGCCAGTCATGAAGGTTTGCTAAACATGTTTCTTGTGCTTATATTTCATATTTTAAATATGAGGTATATTGACTCCTGTAAAAATACTTGGAGATCTTGAGTGGAGATCCTGAGCAGTGTTGCACCCTGCCATAACCTCAGCTTCAGCTGTTCATCTGAGGAGGGCGGAGACATTAAGCTACATACTAGGTTTTATGATGAGCATTTCTTCTTCTGTCAGTTGAGAAAATGAAGGAATGCAGCTTTGTCTACATTATTTCTCAAGTGGCACTGGTTCAAACGTGGAACTACAGGCAACTTTATTCATGAAAACAAAGCCAATCCAATGTATGAATGCACCCAGTACCCAATGCCCAACTACTAGTACTCCAATGGCTATAGAGAATAGACATGATGAAAACACAAGAGAGACAGGGATAGGCGAACGCAGTTCGGAAGTTCGGAGTTCAGACCGAACTCGACCAGTTTGTTTGACCGAACTGAACTTCTGAACCGAACTCGATTTTCGAACCGAACCAAACCGAATTTCCAAATTTGGTTCTGTTTGCCCATCCCTATAAGATAATATTCCATTTAGTTCAATGGGGTTTGAATTTCCAAACTCTGTTCGGAGGTTCGGACCGAACTCGAATAGTTCAGTCAACCAAACCGAACCTCCAAACCGAACTCGATTTTCGAACTGAACCAAACCGAATTTCCGAACTCAGTTCTGTTCTCCCATCCCTAAAGAGATAAGGACCCCAGTGTGGGTATTATGCAATGCCTTCCAGTCAAGAACAAGGCACACTGGGATATGTTCCAGGGATGCAAATGTGGGAAGGCTACAAGAGTGACAGCTTACTACACATTAACCACCAAGTGTATAGCATACCCCAGCTACTTGGCTCTTTTATTTGATGTGTTGCCATTTGTCACTTTCCTATTTGAAGAAAAGGACCGAGCAAACAGGTCTTAATGACATCAGTAGTTGGGTACTCCAAAAATTTGGCCAAAGGTCACAGGAAAGACATCAAAAGGCCAACAGGTCTAATACAAAAGAATAGTTGGAAAAAATGTAGGGGGCTTGTTGTTTTTTAGATTAAAGAGAGAAATTTTACAGTGTATGGCACTTTAAGCGATTCTTTGACTTTTTCTCCTGAAAGCTGCATAATCAGAGACCCAAATGCATTAACTTTTGGGTTAAAACAAGAAACTTTTCAAGAGGTCAGAAATTCAACCCTTTGTTTGGCCATCCCAATGGTGTGACACCATTTTATGGCATGGTTACTCTACAGACGACTGTAAGTAGTACACTACCATGTTAAAAAGAGATTCAAAATAACAAGCTGAATATGAAATAGTTGTGTGTGGCTGGCTTCCTATCTGTGAAGAGGTTGGCATCAAAGAGCTTGTCTGGGGGGTTCCTAGTTTCTTTAAGGTTGGGGGGGGTGTTAAAAAAAAACGTTGTTGTTTGCAGTGAGAGTCAATGCAAGGACCCAGCTGTCCACTATAATTATGTTGCAATGACTCCAGCTGGGCGTTTTGTGTTTTGACTCAGTTTTTAAAAAAAAGTATTACTGCATCCAGTGATCACATGGGAAAAGTTCACACCTCTGCTAGTGGTAGCTTATCTGTCTGGCTGAAGACAGTGTGACAGAAAATGGAATATATTAATATGGCACCTTCTCACTCAGATCTTCTCCCGGTGGGTCTTTCTGGTATAGCTTTCTTTTTCTTTTTCTTTTTCTTTTTCTTTTTCTTTTTCTTTTTTTTAGCAGACAGATCCAAGACTTCACTACTGTGTACTCCCCAACATGAATATTGCTCCCCATGGAATTATTCTACCTTCACACATCGTCAACAAAGTTGCCAGACTGTTTCTTACCTGATGATGTCAGAGGCAAAAGGCATGCAGATGGCCTTTTACATTCTAGCTTGAATTTGCAGTGCTGCCACTTCAAGAAACATGGTAAATATAATAAAACTGATTGAGAAGTCTTTAAGAATGTAGATAAATCTACATTTATTCTCCTGCAATGGCACTTGAACTGAATCATGTCGCAGATCAACTCCTGCAATGGCACTTGAACTGAATCACGTCGCAGATCATAACAACTTTTCATGGGTTTACCTTTTAACAATTAGAGGGACTGAAAATGTTATAATTTAATGTCTTGAATCAAGTGCTTTAATGCTTAAGTTACATCTGTAAATTCAAATAAAGAGCAGTTATAAGACCTAGCTACAATACAGTTCAAACCTTGTTAGCCAGGTAATAGGTGGCAGAATCCTTAGAAATAATTAGGTTGTATAAGTAGATACTTAAACAGTCTTTATGAGTAGGAATGCTAGCTAGCTAGCTAGCTAGCTAGATAATGTGTTCCTATGAAAGGTGGTGATAACTTTTGTTGAAATCTACATGTACACCAGGTAGTCTTGGTGAGTTCAACAGAGGGAGGCAATCATCAACCACCAGCTGCAGAGTGTAAACAGCGTAGGCCCTGGTGTACCGCATAGCTTTGGTTTCCTGTGTTACACATGCAGGGCTGTTACCATGCTGTTACCTCTGCTGCCCTGGAAAACCTCAATAGAGCTAAGACAAGAGCAAGATTTCCCATTCTGAAGGGAAATACCAACCTTTCAGAAGTGCTTGCAAGTGTCCATTGGTACTTCGTCAGTTTCTGGTGATTTAATGCTTCTGCTATTTTTTTTCATAATTTTCGTTACTTTCTAGAACTTTTTGTCACTTTCTGGGAATTTTATGACTGTTTTACAGCTCTTTTACAGCAATTATCTGCACTTCCTTGGTGCTTAGCTGGCAGGTTTTCATCTCTACAGCCCCTGGGGATGTGCATGGGACACACACAATGCTTGGGACCGGCCTGTGGTAGCCCTGTTCAACTTGTGAAAAATAATGGAAAATGGGAAAAGCAGCAGGAAAGCCATTTAGTTTCCACTTTGCGAAATTCTCTGAGAATGCCCTGCTTCCAATAGAAGCAGCACTTTCCAACATTTCTCATTTCAGGGCTAACCTCAGTACTTTCTCCTTTTGAGTTTCACTCTCACAGAGTCTCTGCTTGCTTAAGACTTGTTATTCTATCCCCTCCTTCTGGAATCCGGGTGATCAAAGGACGAGTCAAGATTCACTCTGATTTTTCCTGCTCATGGGAAAAGAGGTGCAGGGCGAACAAGTCCATTAAAAGTAGCACTTGGGGGACATCTGAGCAAGGAAATTGCCTGCTCTTTGCTTCCTATTGCACGTCACAAAAGTAGGATCTTTGTGTAAAATATTGTAAATAACACATGATTCTATCACAGGCATCCCTGACTCCTCCCTGATTTTTCATTCAAATGAAAAAACCCTGTAAAACACTCTGACCTTGGTAACTGCCTTGGGGAAAAGGTGCACCAATGTGCCCACGCTCACTGTTTTGCAGACCCCAAACCATTTTTAGGAGTAGATGTGCTATAGTTTTCCCATGCTAATGACTGAACAGCTGTTGTCCTTTTCAATATATTGCAAGAGCCATGTTACCTATAGGCTTTAGTCCTTGCGAGACAAGGAAGTCAAGTTAGTGCCTTGTTAACGAACAGAAGATATATTAAAATAAACACAGTTCTTGTTACCAGAGCTTTGCAATATAGATAGAGCTGGACTGTATCTCCACTGTGACAAAGCAATTTGGTGTGCACAACCCATACAAAAATTCTGTCTTTCAAAAAATCACTGGACTGTACAATTGGCACCACATAGCAGAAATACAAGTAGACAACATTTCATGTAATACCAATTAAATCAAAGTCAATGGCTAAATTCCCATTGACTTCAGTGGTGTAAATGGAACTACAGGGTAAAAACATGGGACAGACTGCCCAGGGGGACAGCGTATATGCAGGGCTGGAGCGCAAAGCAAACATGTACCCGATAGGACCGACGGCAACACAGCCCGGGGGCATAGAGAACAGGGAACGCATGTCCTTCCATCCCCACCCCCGTACTGCACACAGTGCCCCACCCCTCACCATGACAGGGAGGCAACCATGGCAGCCAGTGATGGCCAGCTATATCTGTCTGTCATGGAAGAACTGACCTGGGCTGACAGACCAACCCAGAAATAAACATGCAGCTCTAGAGAGGTCCGCTTTGGCCTGATTGGGCTCCAGGATCACAGCCTGGGCTAGCTGCCACAATGACCCAAGATTACCCTGGGTCAAACATCTAGCAGCATCAGCAACACACATGTGCAGGTGGGGTCTGTGCATAACCGTGCCACAGTGGGTCGAACCAGTCTGCTGTCATGTTTGTTTTTACCCACAGTTTTGAGCTGAAATGAGTAGAGGTTACTTCTGGGTAATATTTGCATTTTGGGTACCCCCTAAACTACTCAAATAATATCCATGATTGCAACAAGTAGTTGTATGTGGGGTTTTTTTCAGGTATTCTGTTTCTGACTTTTCCGGTTTCCGGTTTGCTTATTTTGGTCTTTTGGTCATTTTGGTATTTCAGTTATGTCATTTGGGGCTATTGTATGCATAATAGTGCTAATACTGTACAAATTCCATAACCAAAATACCAAAATAACCAAACTGAACACACTCAGAAAAACAAAAACAAAACACCAATCTGAAATAACTGAAATGGATATCCAATGGAGCGTCAATAGATATTGGTTATTACCAAACCACAATTTTTGGTTTGGGCAGGGTTTACCTTACCTCTTTTTTCAGGCACTTGTTTCAGCTCTAAATCACACCAATTATGAATGGAGTTGCAATTCTGAATGATACTGACATATTTTGCTTGCCTTTCTTGCTATCTTATTCTCAAATCTCAAAATGAGGTCTCTCCTAAAGTCACCCCAGTTTCTATGATGCACACAGAATTAGAATTTTTTCCAGTTAAAACCAAAGTGAAAGGGAAGCTAATTAGATATTGGTTCAAGCTTATGGACATGGCTAATGATGCTCTCCTTAAACTCTGTTGGCTAGAGACAACGAAAAGTGATTCAGAGTTTTGTTGGAGAATGGGCCTGAGTTCTTTGCTTAGCCAGCTGGGATATAGATATTTGTTACTGCACCAATCAGTGTCCATATGTGACAGAGTGGGTATTTTGCAAAGATTGGAGGATGTAGCTGACCAAGATCAACTTGCCGTGGCCTCCTCCAATAAAATAGCTCCACTATACCCTAGCTTAAAAGAAAACTGGGGTCGAGAGGGGTACCTGACTAGTCTTCATAATTTTAAACTTAGGAAGGTATATACACTTTGTTGGTTTCAATTAATCCCCTCTAAAGTTCTTGAGGGTTGTTACCAACAGATTCCATGGATGCTCCATAAATGCCCTTGTGGTTTGGATCAAATCGACGATTTACACCATATAATATTAGAATGCCGATTTATGGATTCTATACGGAAAAACTGGCTGAATAAGTTATTACGGTCTAAAAAGTTCTGGCCAAGTTACTCCTGCAACTTACTCCAGTTTCTATTGACTAGAACAAATGTAGACCAATTGCGGGAAATAACTAATGTATTTTATTTAATGATTGAATCTAGAAATATGACAGCCAGAATCAATCATGTAAGTTAGGATGATAAGTAATATGTGGAACTTATGCCTTATTAATTGTTTTAAATAACTTGATTGTGCCACGAGGGAGGACGGAGCTTTACAGTTGTATTATGTGGATTTGTGTATAAATTAGCTATATATGACTGGTCTGTTTAACAACTATATGGAACTTTGTTTATTGATAGCTTAAATTGTCTTATTTTAATAAATGATTTTATATGTAATTGTTTTTAAGGAAGTAGTGATGGCCAGGAGCCAATAAAGCAAATTGATTGATTGAATAAGGTCTCCCAGGCTACAAGTTCAGGAATCACCGGCATAAGGATCTTGCCTATCATCTACAATTCATACAGTGTCTTCAAGGACTCAAGCACTTCCAAATTTGAATTGACTAAGGCTCCCAAGGTGCCATAGGCATGATAAAAAAGGGGTTTGTTTTTTCTTTCTCTTATTTGACATCTAATGCAGAGGTTCCAAAACTGCAGTTCAGGACCTCAAGTAGAGTTGAGGTTGCTATTCCAGCTGATATTCAATATACTTTTTGTGTCAGATATGGGCTTGCCCAGGGTTAAGCCCTGGCAGGATCAGGGCCCAACACAGTCATATTTGGGGGGAATTAAGTCACAGGGTGTTTTTTTTAAAAAGCAAGGCTTGGGAGGGTGGTTCATGGCCAGTGAGTGGCACAGCTACAGAGCAACAACTCAGGTGGAATGCGTGGGGAGGGATTCTAACAGGCATCTCCCAGAGTGGCCACCATGGCCACGCAGGCAGCCTCCACGCACTCCCACTCCCACGAACTGGCCCAGAAAACAACTCATATGAGCAGCTGTTCTCCCTCCACCCTGTCCTGCAACACCCCAAAACCCAACTGCTTGCCCTCTGCCATGACACACAGTCCCGAACACCATGGAAACATGAAGCTGCAGCAGCCAGTGAGTAACCCCTTCCTGCCGAGGAGCTCAGGAGTCCACTGCAGCTGCTGGTAGTCCCAGGCAACAACAGAGGTGCATACTGGACTCAGACTGCAGGAAGCTGCTGTCTGAAGGGCAGACGTGCTAAGAGAGAGGTCTTTAGGAGATAATGATCTGACCATGATAAAGGCACCATTGATATCTCCCCCTATAGTGGAACACCCACCTCAGCAGCCCGACAAACCAGGGGGGACATACTCTCGATCTCATGTTTTGCACCGGCCTTGAGGTGGGTGCTCCGCTATTGGGGGAGATATCAACGCTGCCCTTGTTATGGTCAGATCATTATATCCTACAGGCCTCTCTCTTAGCGCATGTATGGCCCTGGAAGGGTGAGGAACCAATTCGAATGGTTCACCCCAGGAGGCTAATGGAACTGGACTGGTTCCGGTTGGCCCTCAGGGAGTTACCCTCTGACTTCGATGACCATCTCATCGATGCCCCCGTCGCACTATGGAACACTCTGTTGACTGAGACCATTGATCAGATGGCTCCTCGACGTCCGCTGCCCAGGTGACAGCACCGCAGGTCTCTGTGGTTTTCGGAGGAGCTACAAGTGCTGAAGCGAGAAGGGCGGCTGTTGGAGCGATGGTAGCATTGCTATCGTACTGAAGCTGACAGATTGTGGCATAGAGCCAGTTTATGAACATATGCCGAGGCTATGAGGGCAGCGAATAAAGCTTTTTTTGCTGCTCTTATAGCATCCACAAAATCGCACCCAGCGGAGCTATTCCAGGTGGTGTGGGGGCTGGTCAGTCCAGCCTCCCTCCACCCTGGAGTGGAGTCATCTATAGCATGCTGTGATAGGTTTGTGAATTATTTTGTGGATAAAATCACTCTGATTCACTATGATTTTGATGCTGCAATTATTACACTAGGAGAACCAGAGGTTATGGAAGTCACGCCTTGTCTGATTTTATGGGATCAATTTCAGTTGGTGACACCCGCTGATGCGGTCGGGACCCTTGGGGCTGTTAGGGCCACCTCTTGTAAATTAGATCCTTGCCCGTCTTGGCTAATTAAATCTTGCCAGGAGACAATGGGGCCGTTGCTGGTGGGGGTGGTCAGTGCCTCCCTTCAGGAGGGCAGAGTGCCAGGCTATCTCAAAGAGGTGGTGGTGCGGCCTCTGCTCAAGAAACCATCGCTTGATGCTGACTCCCTTGCCAGCTATCGACCTGTCTCTAACCATCCCTTTTTAGGGAAGGTTATTGAGTGGGTGGTGGCTCAGCAGTTGCAGGGGCATCCCGACCGTGTCGGTATGCTTAATCCCTCACAGTTGGGATTTCATCCAGGTCATGGCACAGAGACTGCGCTTGTGGTCTTGGTGGATGATATTGGTGAGAGATGGACCAGGGCCGCTCAACCCGGTTGGTCCTATTAGATCTGTCAGCTGCCTTTGATATGGTGGATCACGAGATGTTGGTGGCGCGCCTGCAGGAATGTGCAGGGGTGGGCGGGACTGTTCTTTAATGGTTCCGCTTGTTCCTGACCAGGAGAACCCACTGAGTGGTACTCAGGGGGGAGTGTTTTTCATCATACTGAGACCTCACATGTGGTGTCCCGCAGGGTTCGGTGTTGTCCCCCCTCTTGTTCAACGTATATATGCAGCCTCTCGGTGAGATGATCAGGAGGTTTGGTGTACGGTGTCACCAATATGCTGATGACACTCAGCTATACCTCTCTTTTTCAACTGACCCAGACCCTGCAGTCTCCATGCTTGCTCGGCGTCTGAAAGCTGGGGATTGGATGAGGGCTAATCGACTGAAGCTGAATACCGACAAGATGGAGGTGATGCTGGTGGGGAAAGCAATGGAGTTAACAGTCCCCATCATTGATGGGGGTATGTCCACCATTGATTCCCCAGATATGGAGTCTGGGTGTACTCCTCAATGCGCAGCTCCTGCTGGATGCCCAGGTGGAGGCTATGGTGAGGGGTGCCTTTCGCCAATTACATCTGGTACGTTGGCTTAGGCCATATGTTTCGGACTCTGACCTGGCCACCATCATCCATGCTTTCATCACCTCTAGACTAGACTATGGTAACGCACTCTACATGGGGCTACCCATGGTGATG
>QEPC01003342.1:754409-774109 GCA_003113815.1 Sphenodon punctatus
CTTTCCCTCGATGTCAGTGTCTGATCCGTCCGAGGCTGGCCCCTCTGTGTTGCTGCCATCCCCCTGTGTCCCCTGGCTGGGTGCGACCTGGGTGGTGGCCTTGGATACCACAGTGTCTGACATTGGGTGGGGGCTTCTGGGGTTGGTGCTTGAGGGGGGGCCTGACAGTCCCCAAGGTCCCAGGGCGTTCCTCTTGGGGGGTGGGGCTCCTGGAGCTGGTGCCTTCTCGCGGGACAGTGAGCGGAGGGGGTACCTCAGCTCGTTTCCTGTCCTGGACCACTGCGCTCCCCACGAGGCATGGGGTGACAATGGAGCCCTTCATGTGCAGGATGCGGTCCAGGGTGTCCTTAATGGCCTTGTACCCCCTCTTGAGCTCCTTGACCTTGGAAAGGCACTGGGCCATGGTCCTGTGGTGCCCCACCACCTCCATTTCCTGCACGATCTCCTGGAACACGTGCTTGTTTCACTGGTTGACCTCTAGCTCCAGCTTTTGCTCCAGGGTTCCCCAGATCCTGATGAAGTCCTGGGTTTCCCTGTGTCCCCATTTCCCCCCTTGGTGGTATGGCCGTCTCCCGATGGGCCCTCCTGGTCCTGGTCCTCCTCCTCCTCCTCCTCCTCCTCCGCATGCCTTCTGCCTGTCTCCTCCGGGGGCTCAGGCTCCTGGGCCCATTTCTGTGTCTGTTGGTCGTAAGGGGTGGTGGTTTGTTGCCAGGTTGCCTCATCCCCGTGGCCCTCCCCTTTACCCCCTCCTGTCACCCCCCCCTTGGTGCTCATGTGCTGCTGCCCCCCCCTCGCTCCACTTACCCGTTTCCGGGGGGCCTCATTCCCCGGGCCGATTGTCATCTCTGGGGCGGCCTGTCCCGACTGCAGCTGCTGCTGCTGCTCTCCCTCCATGTGCAACACGACTACCTCCTCCTCCGCCTGCACCACCTCCTCCTCCTCCCTTGCTCGCTCTCCCTCCGCTCTCCTCTCCCTTCCACCTCGCTCCATCCCACCACATCCCTCTGCTGCTGTGTGCCCTTTAAATCTCCCTTCCCGGCCTGTGTTGTTGCTTGTTGCCTGGCAGCAACGCTGTGTGCTTTGTCCCTGGCTGGGAATCGTTTTACTTGATTCTGGCTGGTGGTTGCTATTCAGATGTTATATTTTGTTCTAGACCAGTTATCTTTTCAAGTGGCAGGACTTTAACCAACGTAGGGCCCTTGCATGTTTTCGCTGTGGTGTTTACCCTTCTGCGCTCTTGGAGGGCCGTTATAGAGGGGTACCGAGGGCTAGAAGATTCTGTCGGTTATGTGATCTATCGGAGGTAGACTCCCATGATCACATCTTCTTTCGATGCCCAGTCTTGAAGGGGCCTAGAGACGCCCTATTGGGTAAATTTATTCAAGACCCCTTTGACTATAGGGTCAAGATGAGGGAATTTCTTGGAGGGATGGACTCGGCCTTATCTAGGACGGTCACAAGGTATTGCCAAATCTTCATGCGTTTATGGTCTATACAGTCTGTTCAGGATGAGGGAGAGGGATAGGAGCATGTCGATGGAATGTGTACGATTGACCTTTTTGGTTGTTAGGGAGGGGGAGGGATTCAGGTATGATATGGGTTTGTATTAATTTTCATGTTTATGTCTTGTATCATGTACTATGTATTATGTATTTGTGTGTGTTAAAAACCTATGGTTAAACAATAAAGTATAACGTAACGTAACGTATATTTTGTTGTTTCCCGGTGGGAATTGCTTTGACCACCCTTTCGGAGATGGTCCGGGTTGGAGTTTTGGAAGGGTGATTAGTTTTTTCCCCTGCTGGGGATTGTCTGTGGTGAACATCTGGCGGCTGCCGAACAAACGTTCAGGGCCCTTTGGCCCTGCCGCAGGGTTGTGTGTGGTTCACTGTGGTTGACTGTGATCTCATAACGTCTGAAAACACCTTCAGTCACCCCCGTGAATTTGCTGCCTCGCTGACCCTGATCATGTATGAACTTGGGTTCTGGTCCTGCAAACATTACACAAATTTAGCATAGTACGAGACATCATACATAAGATGCATTAAAAAAAATAATTCTATCAGTAAGGAACATTTTTGCCCTTAGATGTAATAGGAACATGACTTTTAAGAGGTGAACACATACATGTAATTTACAAAGTGTTTCTAATATAAACATTATTCCAAATTTCCATTCAATAATTCAATTTTATACTCATTGTCAAAGAGACAAACATTCTTTTTGGGAAAAGCTCTTCATAGGGTTGGCACTACAGTGCACATAAGCAAATAATTATGTAAATGCCACAAAAAATTCAAAATGAAGCAATATCTACTACAAATTTCATTTTTTTTACACAGCAAGTAGAATTGTTAAACCTTGACTTGCTAACTTAAGGCTTTGTGCTGCATTCCTCAATCACCCAACACTCCTACTCTAGCACATTTATTGCACACATACCCAAAAACAGTGAGAACAGAATGAATTATTTTCATGTAGCCTGTGGACTGTATGTAATAATGCCCATTCCCATCACTTTGCTGGCAGGAGGATGGCTCTTTGTCCCTGCTCTCCTTCTAAGCAGAAGATGACAAGGGGGACGGAGAGGGAGTTGTACATTTTGAAATCGATCTATGGGCCCTATCTGGAGCCTACTGGTCAGTGTGGGAAGAAGCCCTCATGATCTGAGAGTTCTGCTTTGTTTGATATCTGGGGTGGGCCAGTTGGGTGTGGGAGGTAAACATCCACTGCTCTTTTGGATTGGCACTGTGAGTATGTGCTGACTGCCAATTTAAGACTGGGAACACCTTTTTTCTACAGACTCAGATTGTCAAAGTGGCCCAGGGTATTTTTTTGCTATCCTTGCAGTTCCTCCACGCTCTGAATGCTGGGTGAACAACCTACGGCACATTTATGCCTGGGGTGGTGCTAAGCAGTTAGGCTCTTTGCTGTCGCAACTCAGGAAGTGGGGGGTCCAGTGCAAGAAGGAATATTAAGGAATACAGAAAGGAAAAATGTGGCACCTCCACACAAGGAGGTGAGGAAAGGGGGTTTGCTGCTGAGGCTATTAGACCTATGATTTGATGTTTCCATGAAGGGCAGATGTGAGCTGCACCACTCTGAAGGATAATTGTGATCCAAGGTTGGTGTCAGAAGGGGTCCAGGTGGTTACAGGGAGAACACCCCTGCCATGGTGAGCTAGAGGCTTATGAAATATTTTTTTAATTTTTTTTTATTGCACCAGACTATATTTATTGCACTATAATGCACTAGACCTGGGTGTTTGAATAGGGGTTTGTTCCTCCAGACTGACATTGTTTGTGTTAAATAAAGGGTGTTTTTAGACACATGCGGGAGGAGGCACCCCATCGCTGGAAATGCTCCTGGGAAGCACCCTGTGTCTGCCTGCTTCCATCCACATCTGGGTCCACTTTAGATGGACACATCAGGTTCCCCTGGCCATGATCCGCCTGCTCCCACCACCACCACACACAGACCCCATAGAGGCAATTGCCTTCACATGCTAGGCTGATGTGTGCAACTCTATGGTGTTACCAGGGCAACAGATGGTCAGAGTGGAGCTGCAACATGGGTCCGCCAAGCAAACAGACAAAAGCTCCACTTTGGGCCGGTGCCCCAAGTTTAGCCAGCTTGCTCTGCTGGTGGTACTCTGGGATGTTCCAGTGCACCCCAAAAGCGGGCTGGCCCAGAGCAGGTGCAGTCTTATCCTCTTCAACATCTGGTGGGATGCCTTCATATTGATTGGCCAGCCCGGGATTGAAGCACACTGGTGCAGCCACTCCCAGAGCTGCTGTCCATCTATTTACACTCAATGAGTTGTGGCCTTTTGTTACCCAATCTTTGTGTCTTGTACCTCCTACCAACATGGGGACAATGCTGTAAGCTTACATCAGTGTACAAATTGTCCTTTTGACATTTAATTTGCCCTGTTGTTGGTTATAAACTACCCATTAAGCTAAGAATAGCTCTCTGCTCAAATATGGCTCGTGGTGTCTATGTTGCTAATGTAGGACAAATGATTAATAATGCCATCACATTATGCTTGATCATAGCTACATGAGCTACAGGTGGCAATTCTCCTGCTTTCTTAGAGACATCATAGAACTGGCCCTTTCATATGCGTGTACGGGGGAAGGGCACAAGGACCCCCAGCAGCCCCTACTGTATGCCTTTCTTAGGGCTTTGTTACACTTACACACAGTGCTGAAAGCACTAGGATCCCAATAGCAAGGAACACCTATAAAGTCTTGAAAAGATTATTGACATTCCCTGGGTGAGTAATCCTGTTAGCAAGATGTGGGGTGAACTCACATGTAACGCTGCTAGAATATGATGTCTGCGGGACCCTAGAAGCTGCATAATGAGTCCAAATCTCCGTTGCATATGAGTGAGGCAATCTGAGTTCCAGCCCCACTCTAAACTCGAATCTGACGACTAGATCAATCTAGTCAGATCCACTTTTAAAGCAGGGCTGGAACTTGAATTGCTTCACTCACACACGACAGAAATCCGGGACTCATTATACAGCTTCCATGGCCCAGCAGACATCAGATTCTAGCAGTGTTACATGTGAGTTCACCCTTGAATAAGGCACTGGTTGCCTGTGTAACCCACTTTTGAGTCATGAGTCTTACTTGAGTCCCCTGGTCAGAAACAGTAACAAAGGCATGCAAATTATATAAATATCATTTGGAATCATGATCTCATCCACAGGTCCTATGACCCCACTTGAGATGATGATGATGATGATGATGATGAAGAATAGTTTGAAAACCTCTGGAATAAGGGTTTTCATAATCTTTCAACCTTTAGAGCTTGATTACACTATGGTTTAGACTTAACTTCAAACTGATTAAAAGTTAGAGAAACTGGGCACAATCCACCACCCACTGAAGTCAGTGCCAAAACTACCATTGACTTTAATGGTGGACGATTGTCCTCACTGATTTTCATGGAGACATTCACCTTACTTGTACTGCTATAATGTCAGGGGTCTAGAACCCAGGCCCCTTTGAGGAGACTAGGCCGCTTTTACACATGACAAAAATGGATTCTTATAAGTAATCGAGATAATACCGGGTGTTATAAATGTTGGAGTTTTGTAATGTGTAAACGCACTATTCCCCTTTTACTCAGCGAGATCTCCCAGACTTCTTGTTATGAAATAATTAGGCAGTTTGGTCATGGTCAGAGGAATAAGAAAGATGAGGCCTGGAGAAACTCAGCCCAACTAATCAAGATGACAAGTGTTACCGCCAATCTGCATCATCCAGCCAAAAAGGGGTCCCTCTGAGGACTAGGTGAAATAATTAATTGAAGGATGTTTCTGGGGCTGAACTAATATGCTCACTAAAGGTATACAATTGATTGTTTTCTGTAATTTGATGTACAAGCGTAAGGTTGGCATAGTCAAGAAGAATTATGGGAAAAAGCAGTAACCAGGAAGATTACAGGAACCCGTACTCTAGCAGAGAATATGAACTGGTCAAGAACGAAAGATAAGGCCAGATGGCCATTATCTCTGATAAGAAAAGGGAGGCCTGAAAAGAAGGAAGTTTGCCCCGGAACACCAGATCAGCAATTGGAAAGTAGAGAAAAATTTCCAAGTGCCATATAACTTAAATTGGCTAATACATATTCAGAGAGGTCTACTCTGCTCTGAGGCGAGAGAGGCAGGATGTTCCAAGTGATAAAATACAGATAAAGTCAACAAATGGTTAGCTAATTGCCACACTTGGCATGTTCAAAGAAGATGGTGTAATGAAGGAACCCTGCAACATGTATTCATAATAAATGACAACCAAAAACCTGCCTAGAATAAAACTATAAAAGAGAACACCAAGGACCTAATCTCTGTTTCAGTACTTGTGGCCATTAGCATTGTGGTGAATCTTCTGGGCTGCTGACCTTTTCTGTCACTCTCAAAGATCCAGAGACCAAGATCCAGTGGCCAGATACTCCTTTCTGTCTATCTCCTGGACCTCCGCCGCTTCTCCTCTGAACCAGCTCATGTCTCTGACCGTGGCTTTGGACACATAAGATATCCTAGGTTAGGTTACTGAAGTTCTTAACTGGTAATATTGCCATGTCCAGGTGCTATGCATCTATCGAATAAAATTGTGTTGTACCCACATACATTGGCTTGTTAATTGGTGACCTTTGATCCTGGTTGGGGCAAACTGAGGTACAACAAACCCATTTATTTCCCAACATTTTAAGGTCTACTCTTACAAGGCTGCGAGATCTCACTGCATAAAAGGGGAATAGTGCGTTCACACATTATAAAACCCCAGCATTTATAACACCCAGTATTATCTCGAGCACTAACAACCCATTTTTGTCATATATAAAAGCAGCCTGAGTACTAACTCAGGCTGTTTTTATATATGACAAAAATGGGTTGTTAGTGCTCGAGATAATACTGGGTGTTATAAATGCTGGGGTTTTATAATGTGTGAATGCACTATTCCCCTTTTATGCAGTGAGATCTCGCAGCCTTGTAAGAGTAGACCTTAAAATGTTGGGAAATAAATGGATTTGTTGTACCTCTTACCACCTAAGCCACCACAACCTGTGACCAAACCAGGGAACTACATCCCATGAGGTACAATCTAGACTGAGCCTGACTATAATCCAGATTATACGGCCTGGGCCATTCTTACCTGCAGGACTGCCTCATCCCTCGTGTCCTGGATCAGCGCCTGTGGTCGGCTGGACGTGCCCTCTTGGAGGTGCTATGGGTATCCCGGGAGGGACGTTTAGAGGGCATTCTCGGTGGCCGCACCACAACTGTGGAACTCCATCCTGGTAGAGATTTGCCTCTCTCCAGATCTCCCCTGTTTGCAGACAATTTAAGACTTATCTGTTTCATCAGGCGTTCGGTGAGGGGGACGGGTAGTGAGTGGGGGGTTATATGTTTATTCAGGCATCATTTGTGTTGAAGGTTTTTAATTGCTTTTTATATTATATTATATTTTGTATTTTATACTGTTTCTATTTTGTATTTTATACTCCGAGCTGCCACTGGGCAGGAGGGGGCGGGTTATAAATTATAAATAAATACGCTTGTTGTAACTAGAAGGGGTCAGGTGAGCAGTAGCCTGCTGTTCATTAGCCTTCCTTCTGTACTTATTTCTTCTTCTTCCTGCCACACCTCCTTTGTCTGAGCAATCTGTCCCTTAGACTGCTCTATGAAGATAGTATAATTGGAGTGCCCATGTACCTGCCCTCCACCCTTCCCTCTCTTCCCAGGGAGGGCAGGGAGATGCATGAATGTGTGGCTGCCTGGCCCCACCTCCATGCTTTGCCTAGCACCCTGCCCCCCATGACAGGCAGCTATGGCAGCCAATGACAACCAATAACAGCCATCATGGTGGCCCCCCAGACTGGTCTGGGAACAGCGGGCTGCCACACATGATAGCCCATTTAAGCCTGGGTGGGCAGGCTGCTGCCTGAATATGTTGGTGGCTTGCCTGGAGGTCTCCGGGATCACAGTCCACGATTGCCGCCAACATGCCTGGGGACAATCATGGGTCAACATCTGGTGACCTGCCAACAAACATGACCTAAGTCAGCCACCATCACATTTGTAAGTACCCAAAAACTCAAAAATCCAAAATTATTCCCCTTGCTATTGATAATCAATTTCACTGAATTTAAGGGGACCCAAACGCATGCTTAACTGAAGTTTTGAATAGGAATTAATTTAAATATCTGCTTAATAACTGGAGCCTAATGAATGACACAGTCATTTGACTGATTAACACCAGCATTAGTTGATAGCCCAGGTGATTTCAGAAGAACTTGTGTTGGCATTATGGGGTAGCACTGATGCTTGAACTGCTGGAAAATCACACCTTAAACATTTCCCTCTTCCTTTAGGTTTTAAGTTGTCAATTCAAGGTCTGATTTATACCTCATTGACTATGGATCAGGCTAGATTTTCTGTTTGTGTTCTCAGGTATAATGTCAAATATTTTATTTAAAGACACATTATGTTTTGTTCTAAAAAGAGATGCAGTGCAGTTCAGCTGCCAGTACTGCATTTTCTTCAGTTTGGATGCAATAATCCCACTGGGGAAGCAATTTAGTTTCCAAATATATTTTGTAACCACTGGAAAATCTGAAGTCTTTGTTTTGTGAAAGGATGCAGTTACTGACTACTATTTATTTCAAATAAACAAAACTGAGAGTTGCTACATTCTGTGAGACTTATTTAAAGACAAGACTAAATCTATTTATTGACCTCTTTCTGAAATGATTTTATACTGCTTTTAAATGCATTTCCAAAGGAGTTACTTTTATCTACTGATCAATACTTGCACCCCCCATGCTTTGAATTTGCAGATGTAATCACCCATGACCAGACGCATTTTAAATATCCTGAGTTTCAAAGATCCAACTTATTATTCTTAAAGCTGACTTTGGCAGATCATTACCAAGCTCTGCCCCATAAATTTCAACTCCAGTGAACTGGTTCTAAGTGTAAATAGATGCTGAGTTTTAAATATCAGCTCAGGGGTAGGTGAACTTCTGCAGATAAAATAATAGGCATGGGCGAACAGATCGCGGTTCGTGTTCGGCCGTTCGGTTCGGACGCGATCGGTTCGTGTGTTCGTGTTCAGCCGTTCGGTTTGGCCGCGTTTGGTCCGTGTGTTCGTGTTCGGTCGTTCGGTCGTGCCTCGCGTTCGTGTTCGCCCGTTCAGTTCGGCCGTTCGTGTTCGGCCGTTCGTGTTTGGTTGTTCGGGCAGGTCGTACGTTCGTGTTCAGCTGTTCGGTTCGTTCGCCATCGGGTTGTGCGTTCGTGTTCGGTCGTTCGGTGTTCGGGTGGTTCGCGCGTTCGCATTCGGCCGGAAATATCGCGGGAAGCCGTAAAATCGGCATCGCGCCGGAAATTCGTGTGCGTCAGTGAGGCGAGAGGGTGTGTGTTTGTTTCGGTTGCTGCTTGTGTAGTGTGTTTTGGTGATTGTTTTGGCTGTGCTGTGTGTTTGGGTGGGTTGGTGTGTGTTGTTGTTTGTGGGTTGGACTGTGGTGTGTGACTGTGTGTGAAAAACTAAAAACTAAAATAAAAAATGAAGCGGTCTCAGGGCCGAATCTGCCGGGTGTGGCCACGCCCGACGGCGGAGGAGTTGTCGGCTGCGGAGGAGGAGGCGGCTGCCGCTGCCGCTGCCCCTGCCGCTGCTGCCGCTGCCCCTGCCCCTGCCGCTGCCGCTGCTGCCGCTGCCACTGCCGCTGCCACTGCCGCTGCCCCTGCTGCTGCCCCTGCTGCTGCCGCTGCCCCTGCCGCTGTCGCTGTGCCTTCCGTCTCGGACGAGGCGGGGGGCTCGTCAACAATGATTCCTGCCAGGTTTGTAAACCTTTCTTTTACTTTTAAGGCAAGAAAGGCTGTATTAGTTTTTTAGTTAGAGTGTGCCAGCCAGCCAGGGGCGGGAGTTAGAGTGTGCCAGTCAGGGGCGGGAGTTAGAGTGTGCCAGCCAGGGGCGGGAGTTAGAGTGTGCCAGCCAGGGGCGGGAGTTAGAGTGTGCCAGCCAGGGGCGGGAGTTAGAGTGTGCCAGCCAGGGGCGGGAGTTAGAGTGTGCCAGCCAGGGGCGGGAGTTAGAGTGTGCCAGCCAGGGGCGGGAGTTAGAGTGTGCCAGCCAGGGGCGGGAGTTAGAGTGTGCCAGCCAGGGGCGGGAGTTAGAGTGTGCCAGCCAGGGGCGGGAGTTAGAGTGTGCCAGCCAGGGGCGGGAGTTAGAGTGTGCCAGCCAGGGGCGGGAGTTAGAGTGTGCCAGCCAGGGGCGGGAGTTAGAGTGTGCCAGCCAGGGGCGGGAGTTAGAGTGTGCCAGCCAGGGGCGGGAGTTAGAGTGTGCCAGCCAGGGGCGGGAGTTAGAGTGTGCCAGCCAGGGGCGGGATGGCAGGATTTGCACGTGCCAGCAAGGGGTGGTTTTTCAGTTGCTCTAGCATCTAGCAGCAGCATCCCCTAGCAGCCCTGGGATGGCAGGATTTGCACGTGCTTTATGTTATTTTTAGTTGCCGTCCCTAGCACCCAGAAGGAGGGAGGATTAGAGGCATCATCATTAAATGCGTGATATTAACTTGGTTTTTTATGTATTCCCATTTCAGAGAGGAATTGGACTCCTCTGCTCCCGAGGCCAGCCCTGCTTCCACCAGCCCCCGGAGGCAGAGGAGGACAAGTCGCCGCAGGACATCGAGGCGGAGGTCACCATCTTCGCCTCCCCAGCGCCAGTCCTCGGACGTCTGGCGCTTTTTCTCGAAGGACGACCGAATCGCCACATGCAAGGTATGTCGTGTGGGGCTTCACTGCAGGCTTCATTGCAACATACTCTCTAGATCGCAACAAGTTTCTGCAAAGTGGTCGAGCCTTGCCCAGTGGTGACTCACTAGGCCGCCCAGTAGCACCCATTGGATTGCTCGTGCACAGAGCCCGTGGAACAGTGAGTGAGTGAGCTGAAAAGAGGCATATTGGTAGGAGCAGCAGCAGCAGCACCCATTGGATGGAGGATTACCCTCTGACCTGTTAGGAATGAAAGTCCCCTGCAAGGACAGATTGGATGGCCACCCAGTCCACCCACTCGTGGAGACAGAATGCAGGCAGGGCTTGACAGAGACAGACCATTTAGACAGACCATAAAGACAGATCTTTAGATTGTAAGCTCTCTGGGGCAGGGACCGTGTCTATCTTAGTTTTTTGTAAAGCACCAGGTACATCGCTGGTGCTATATAAATGCTAATAATAATAATAATAATAATAATGCTAATGTTCCTTTCTTTTTCTGCTCTTTCTAGATCTGCAGTAAAGTCTTCCGGCGGCAGAGGGAGGGCACAACATCGGGGCTGCTCACGCACATTGAGGGCACCCACAAGATCCGGGTGAGGCGGGCAGGCGAGGTGGAAGATGAGGACTCTGCCGGTGCCACTGCAGCTGCTGCACCTGCCGTGGAGCCACCACGCCAAAGGGGGGGGAAGGCCTCCCGCAAAAGGAGGCATACACGCCCTTCCCCTCCCTCCGCCTCTACCCTCACCGTCGAGAGCCCCGATGTCACGGAGGATGAGGACCTGAGGGAAGCGAGTGAGCAGCTGCGTCGCTCGGCACGGCGCCACACGGAGGAGGTCGACCGCTCCACCGCCAACCTGGAGAAGTGCATGTTGGAGCGCACGCGGGCGCTGCGCTCTGAGAAGCGGCGGGTGGTGGCCTACGGCCAGTATGTGGCCACCGAGCAGCAATGCCTGCGTGGCTACCAGCAGGCACTCTCCAGGTGGCACAACAATGTCGCCGCGGCGCTGGAGTATGCCGTGCAGAACGGCGGGTTCGACCCCTCCACGGTGGCCTGCCCTCTGGACTGCCAGCCGCCGGAAGACATCCTGCCTTTTCCCCAAACACGGGGGGGGCACTCTGAGACTGACAGGCCCAGTGGCAGTGGCCATTGAGACAGAGACTCTTAGCTTGTGTTTTTTAAGTTTCCTTTTCATGTTTGCTTTTGTTTGAAATGTTGTTTTGTTGTTGTTCTGTTTTTATAGTGTTAAGTATATAGTGTTAAGTTAAGGTTGGTTATTTAAGTGTTAATTAAATTGTTAAATGTTATTTAAAGCTGTTCTTTTTCTTTCTGGAAAGGGGAGAGGGTTTGTCATTCAGCTTCTGCCCCACGAGGAATTGGGTAGTCATAAGCCGGGTGGCAGACTTACAGTTTGTTTGTTTGGTTTCCTAGGCCCAGCCTGCATCATGAGGTCAGTCAGATAAGGCGGCCTAGGCCGTCTAGTAAGAGAGAGAGAGAGAGAGAGAGGCAGAGAGAGAGAGAGAGAGAGAGGCAAAGAGAGAGAGGCAGGGTGGGTGCAAGCATTGGGATGGAGGGACAGCACCTCAGCAGCACAGTACTATTGCAGCCGAGCCCTGGATGGAGGAGGAGGAGCCCTGTCCCACGACTGCCCCTGGCATGGGATGGATGGCGTGTGCCACTGCACCATCACTCTTTGTCCAGGGGCAGCTCCGGGAATCCCAGCAGCGGAAGGTTCACCTTGAGAAAGAGCAACTGCTCCACCAACTTGGCCCCCAGTCTCAGGCGGTGCGGGGAACATATGTCCCCCGCGATGGAGAACACCCTCTCGCTGGGGACACTGGTTGGTGGGCAGGACAGGAATCCCTTGGCCACTTTGGACAGGGCCGGCCACACTTGGGCCTTGCTGGCCCAGTAGGCCAAGGGATCGCTGCCGGGTTCTATGCAAGGCTCCTCCTCCAGATAGGTCTCCACTGCTGCTGAGGCGCCATCATACTCCCTCCGGTAGCTCTGGGTGGGCACCACCTGCCCCACTGCCCTCAGCCACGCTGCTTGCCCTTTTGTGCTGCTGGTCCCCATGCTCCCCTGAGTGGACAGAACAGAGGAGGAGCTGCTGGCAGTAAGGGTCCTGCTGCTGCTGGAGGCAGGGATAGACCCAGATGGCTGAGGGTCGCTGCTCCTACTCCCACCATCCCCAGGGGCATCCCGCTGCATGGCCCGCTCTGCCTGCCTGACCTTATCGACCAGCATCCCCTTCTGGAGGCCATAGTGCGCACTTTCCCGTGCCATGCTGCCCTTGATCCTGGGGTCCAGCATGGTTGCCAGGACATATTCGTCCCGGCGCAGGAGGTCACCAAAGCGAGCGCTCAGGCCCGCCTTCAACTTGTCGGCTAGCTCCATCGCCTCGTCGCACATTCTCCTGCCCTGAGGGCCACGATCCCGCCCCACCGCCCCAAGAATCTCATCCAGGCTGCTGTGGAGACTATGCACCAGCGGGGTCACCTGGCTGAGGGTGGCAGTGGAGCTGCTCAGTGTCTCCGTGACGGCCAGGAATGGTCTCAGGACAGAGACGGTTTGGGATATAATATCCCATTCCTCCCTGTTGTACCCTGGAGGTGACTCGATGTCTGTCTCCAGTTCCACCTGATGCAGGGCGGCTTTCTGTTCAAGAAGCCGCTCCAGCATCAGGAAGGTGGAGTTCCACCGGGTGGAGACATCCTGGATCAGGGTGTGCACCGGGGACCCTTGCTCAGCCTGCTTCTCCCGGAGGAGTTCGCTGCCCTTCACGCTGCGGTTGAAGAAGCCCGCCAGCTTCCTCCCCCGCTCGACCAGGGAGCTAAGGGTGCCTGGCCCAATGCCTTTATCACCCAAGCCCAGAGCGTCCTTCACCACCAGGTGGAGGGTGTGTGCGGCGCAAGGGATACTCGTGAACCCCCCGTCACGGACTGCCTTAAGCATATTGGCCGCGTTGTCCGTGACCACACACCCCTTGGTGAAGGCCACGCCTGGCGTGAGCCACTCCCTCACCATGGTGGTCAGGGCTGCCTCTACCTTCCTTGCGGTGTGGGAGCTGTCCATAACTTGGGACTGAAGCAGGGCCCACCTATACCCTGCTTCAGGTCCCCTCCTGCCACTGCCAAGCACTGCCTTTGCGTCCTGCCACCAGTGTGCAGTCACTGCCAGGTAGGCATGCTGGGCGTTCCTGGAGGACCACAGGTCCGTGGTGAAGTGGACCGTTGCCCCCCCAGCCCCTGCAAGCTGCTCCCTCACCCGCTCCTTCAAAGCCCTATATAACTGTGGGACCACAGTCCGACTCAGGGCGGAGCGGGAAGGAAGCTTAAAGTTGGGAGCCAGGAACGCAAGCAGACGCTGGAAGCCCTTGTCCTCCACAATGGAGAAGGGCTGGCCATCCAGGGCAATCATCTCGGCAACCAGGCGCTTGCCTTTTTCCTGGAAGCCTGTGCCACGGCGCCCTGCCGATGGCCTCGACACATCGCCCCACCCCATCTCCTCCATGGTGGACTGGCGGTGCTGCTGGGGAGGCTCCTGCAGTTTTTCTGCCCCCATAATGCTCCTGCTGCTGGTAGAGGCAGCAGCAGTAGCTGCAGAACGCTGGCCCGCTGAATGGGCCGGGCGACTGGCCGCTGGAGTCGGGAACCCGCTGGCATCCACTTCGCCTGCCTTCCCGCTCAGCAACACAGCACTGTGGCATGCCTTCAGGTGCCTGGCCATTGCAGTTGTGCCAAGGTTGGCAAGCGCCCGCCCACGCTTCACCACCTTTTGGCACAGCGTGCACTGCACCTCTCTGGGATCATCTGCCCTCACCTGCTTAAAATGCTCCCAGACAGTGGATTTTTTTCCCCCTCCTGCTGCCTTCTTGCCCGCCCCGGCAGACGTGCTGCTGCCAGTGCTGCTGGGAGAGGGAGAACTTTGTGGCACTGGTGGTGATGCAGCTCTGGGAGGAGGAGGGTCAGACATTGCCTCATGGACATAGATATCCTCTGCGGCACTAGTGTCACTGACTGCTGCCTCTTCCTCACTGTCCCCAGCGATCATGGCGATGTCCCCAGAAGGGGAGTACTGGGACCCGGAGGGTAGACTGCCCGTGCCCGCCATGCTGCTGGCACTCTCCCTGTGCCCCCCTCTGTGGCTGCTAGTGCTGCTGCAGCTGCCGCTGCTGCCACTCCTCCTCTCCCAGTCCCTAGTACTGGCATTGCCCGGGGATCGGGCCCTGCCTCTAGCAGCCGGGGTGGGATCCACCAGCTCTGGGCTACTGGGGATTTCCTCGACTGTGGGGGACATTGGTGGCCCTGGAGGAACATCGGTAGAAGAAGCAGCCCCAGCTCCTGCTCCATCACCACGCACAGCAGACACAGATGCAGCAGCCTGAGCCTCAAGTCCTGCAGGCCTTCCAGTGCCCTGAGTGTCAGTGGAGGGCACTGCCAGGAGACGTTGCAGAGCACCCTGGGCCCCTAAAGCAGGCCTCCTGATTTTGGGAGGGGGTGAGGCGCTCTGCCTCTGGCTACTGCTGCTGCCTGCTGCCGCTCCTCGTGCACGGCCTCTGGGACGTGCCCCATTGCCTCCCCTACGGGCAGCAGATCGGCCTCTCCTTCCCTTCTCCATTTCTCCCGAAAAAAACAATGTTTTTTAATATATAATTTTTTAAAAAAATTTTATTGAATTTTTTTATCAAATATTTATATCTCTATATCTACACTAATAACTAACTAACTACCTAACTAATAAATGTATTCTAAATGCTATGAATAACTCCAACAAACCCTAAAGCTGAATCACAGAAAACAGTAAACTCTATCTCTATCAGTAAACCTTAAACTAAACTACTCCTACTATGTCAAAACAAAAATGTATCGACCTAATCCTATCTATCTACCTATGAATATATGGGATGGGGGTTGGGGGGCAATCACAAACAAGACAAGGAGGGGTACAAAACTGAAATGAAACCTAAATCAATCTATAAATTAATAATATACTACTACTCTAATGAATCAAAAAAACAGGGGAAGGGAATGGGGAGGGAATATTCAATGGAGGGGGGAGGGAAGGAGGAAGATTGAAGATTGAACACAGGGAGGGATAAAAACAAAAAATAACAACTAAATCTATCAAAGCTAATGTAAATAAATGAGAATATGGGGGTAGATGGGTTGGATGGGTGAAATAGGAGGAGGATGGCAATGGATTGGGGAGCTGGAAAATGCTGGGTGAGGGAGCCTTCTGAAACGCCTGCTGCTCAGGAACAGTGACTAGCTCAGAAGGTATTGGGAAGGGGGGAGGCAGACAGTTTTGTTTCTTGCTGCGCCCGCCTCAAATCAGCCCCATTGGCTCCGTGCAGCCTAGCCCGTGGCCAATCATAGACTGCCAAGCCAGTGGTCTGAGGCGAAAAGAGATGGTGATTCATCAGGCTGGCTGCTACTCCAAGCCACTCTCCACCCTCCACCCCTGGTGCCTGGAAGTCTGCTCCTAGCTGAGTCAAATGACTTCCCCCTCCCTGCTACATTTGGCCTTCCAGTGACCTGACAGAAGACCATGTTTTAGCCACCCGAACACAACCGAACGCGATTCGAATTGAACGAACTGTTCGGCCATTTCGTAGTTCGGTGTTCGGTTCCGTTCGGTGTGTTCGGCCATTTCGTAGTTCGGTGTTCGGTTCCGTTTGGTGTGTTCGCCATTTCGGTGTTCGGTGTTTTCCGTGCGTTCGTGTTCGTGTTCGTGTTCGTGTTCGGTTGTCCGAACCGGCCGAGTTCGGGCCGAACACCGAACTACCGAACCGCGTTCGCCCATCCCTATAAAATAAAAATGAATCTTAACCCTAGTCACAAATTCAACAGGGACATAGCTTCCAGGGAGTGAAGGGGCTGTTGAGCCTAGGCTCTAGGGGACTGGTAGTTCTCAAGAGGGCAGGGGACAGGGTGATGCCAACATTCTGCTCCCATCCATTCTGAAAGTTTCTAGCAGTGCTCGGGCTGGTTGCAAAGGACTGTCCACCTTCAAGAAGGAAGTTTTCAGAGTTAGCAGAGGTGTGGAGTGCTGGCCCCACCAACTCCTTCCTGTGTAGGGTTGCTGGCTGCCACTTCAAAAGGCCTCACTTGGAGCCAGGGTGGTACTACAACCTTGGGGGTGGGTGGGTGGGTCTGGATTGCACAAGGCTAGCTGGGAGTCTTGGGATGGCTACTGCTGTGGAAAGCCCTGCCCTTAGCCCTTGGGAGTGCATAACTGGGACATGAGTCCAGGACTGCCACAGCCTTCCTGCTATGCCACTGAGATTCACGCTGAAGACTGGAAAAGATTTGATACTGTTTCTAGGGGAGGGTGGATGTTCTGTGTTTTCATTTTATATGCCATTGAACTTCCAAGTTTGGGCTGGGATCTGAAGAACAGAAATGCCAATTTGATTTATATTCATGACCTATATGTTACCAAGAAATAAAGTGGTTCTTTGGATTCTTTTTTCATGTGATTTCTAATCTGATGCCTATCGTCATCATTGTTATTCAATTAGACTATTTTGTACAGTGTATTTCATTTTAGAATCTCTCTGTATTCTGGCATTTACTCCCACTAACCCTGCCTTTGATCAGGCCAGACCTGTAACCTCCACAAGGACAGAATAAGGAGGAATTCAGTCTCACATTATGCTTCTGTGGGTAGGAGTATTTTGTAACAGCCTTATAAATGTGCTGTATGTTCCTTCCCAATTTGCCAGCTGCTGCATGAAATAATGCAATCCTTCATCTCCTACCACCACCATTTTCATGCTCTTGATCTAGCAAGTTGATCACACAAATAAGAGTCATGCAGTAATCCCCTCTCTGGGCTCACCTAGAAGTAAGCTAGGATCATAGAACCTTAGAGTTGGAAGTTACATCAGAGGTCATCTAGTCCAACCCCCTGCTCAGTGTAGGACAGCCACACCTACAGCATCCCTGAAAGATGGCCATCCAGCCTGTTTGAAAACCTCCAGCGAAGAAGCCTACCATTGCCTTAGGCAGTCTGTTCCACTGTCGAATAGCTCTTACCATTAGGAAGTTCTTCCTAATGTTTAGCTGAAATCTACTTTCTTGTAACTTGATCCCATTGGTTCTAGTCCAGCCCTCAAGAGCAACAGAGAACAAGTCTACTCCATCTTTTATGTGATAGCCCTTCAGATATTTGAAGATGGCTATCATGTCTCCCCTTATTATTTTCTTCTCCAGGCTAAACATGCCCAACTCAACCTGGCCAGACCCCTGACCANCAGGCTGTTTTTATATATGACAAAAATGGGTTGTTAGTGCTCGAGATAATACTGGGTGTTATAAATGCTGGGGTTTTATAATGTGTGAATGCACTATTCCCCTTTTATGCAGTGAGATCTCGCAGCCTTGTAAGAGTAGGCCTTAAAATGTTGGGAAATAAATGGATTTGTTGTACCTCTTACCACCTAAGCCACCACAACCTGTGACCAAACCAGGGAACTACATCCCATGAGGTACAATCTAGACTGAGCCTGACTATAATCCAGATTATACGGCCTGGGCCATTCTTACCTGCAGGACTGCCTCATCCCTCGTGTCCTGGATCAGCGCCTGTGGTCGGCTGGACGTGCCCTCTTGGAGGTGCTATGGGTATCCCGGGAGGGACGTTTAGAGGGCATTCTCGGTGGCCGCACCACAACTGTGGAACTCCATCCTGGTAGAGATTTGCCTCTCTCCAGATCTCCCCTGTTTGCAGACAATTTAAGACTTATCTGTTTCATCAGGCGTTCGGTGAGGGGGACGGGTAGTGAGTGGGGGGTTATATGTTTATTCAGGCATCATTTGTGTTGAAGGTTTTTAATTGCTTTTTATATTATATTATATTTTGTATTTTATACTGTTTCTATTTTGTATTTTATACTCCGAGCTGCCACTGGGCAGGAGGGGGCGGGTTATAAATTATAAATAAATACGCTTGTTGTAACTAGAAGGGGTCAGGTGAGCAGTAGCCTGCTGTTCATTAGCCTTCCTTCTGTACTTATTTCTTCTTCTTCCTGCCACACCTCCTTTGTCTGAGCAATCTGTCCCTTAGACTGCTCTATGAAGATAGTATAATTGGAGTGCCCATGTACCTGCCCTCCACCCTTCCCTCTCTTCCCAGGGAGGGCAGGGAGATGCATGAATGTGTGGCTGCCTGGCCCCACCTCCATGCTTTGCCTAGCACCCTGCCCCCCATGACAGGCAGCTATGGCAGCCAATGACAACCAATAACAGCCATCATGGTGGCCCCCCAGACTGGTCTGGGAACAGCGGGCTGCCACACATGATAGCCCATTTAAGCCTGGGTGGGCAGGCTGCTGCCTGAATATGTTGGTGGCTTGCCTGGAGGTCTCCGGGATCACAGTCCACGATTGCCGCCAACATGCCTGGGGACAATCATGGGTCAACATCTGGTGACCTGCCAACAAACATGACCTAAGTCAGCCACCATCACATTTGTAAGTACCCAAAAACTCAAAAATCCAAAATTATTCCCCTTGCTATTGATAATCAATTTCACTGAATTTAAGGGGACCCAAACGCATGCTTAACTGAAGTTTTGAATAGGAATTAATTTAAATATCTGCTTAATAACTGGAGCCTAATGAATGACACAGTCATTTGACTGATTAACACCAGCATTAGTTGATAGCCCAGGTGATTTCAGAAGAACTTGTGTTGGCATTATGGAGTAGCACTGATGCTTGAACTGCTGGAAAATCACACCTTAAACATTTCCCTCTTCCTTTAGGTTTTAAGTTGTCAATTCAAGGTCTGATTTATACCTCATTGACTATGGATCAGGCTAGATTTTCTGTTTGTGTTCTCAGGTATAATGTCAAATATTTTATTTAAAGACACATTATGTTTTGTTCTAAAAAGAGATGCAGTGCAGTTCAGCTGCCAGTACTGCATTTTCTTCAGTTTGGATGCAATAATCCCACTGGGGAAGCAATTTAGTTTCCAAATATATTTTGTAACCACTGGAAAATCTGAAGTCTTTGTTTTGTGAAAGGATGCAGTTACTGACTACTATTTATTTCAAATAAACAAAACTGAGAGTTGCTACATTCTGTGAGACTTATTTAAAGACAAGACTAAATCTATTTATTGACCTCTTTCTGAAATGATTTTATACTGCTTTTAAATGCATTTCCAAAGGAGTTACTTTTATCTACTGATCAATACTTGCACCCCCCACTGCTTTGAATTTACAGATGTAATCACCCATGACCAGACGCATTTTAAATATCCTGAGTTTCAAAGATCCAACTTATTATTCTTAAAGCTGACTTTGGCAGATCATTACCAAGCTCTGCCCCATAAATTTCAACTCCAGTGAACTGGTTCTAAGTGTAAATAGATGCTGAGTTTTAAATATCAGCTCAGGGGTAGGTGAACTTCT
>QEPC01003342.1:798668-826791 GCA_003113815.1 Sphenodon punctatus
GGAGCCCTGCCGCAATGGCTTCTGGGGGCTTCAGGGGGTGAGCGGGGCTTCTGGGGGCGGGTGGGCAGCTTTGGCCTGTGGCTTGGGCTGAGCCCTCCCAGGGGGTGGAGCCTCGCTCACCTGCAGGGGATGAGCCTTGTTGTTGTTCATACTGAGTATTGGGATTTTTTTCACTCTTTTTCTTTAAATATAACTTTACTAATGTAATATTTCCCACTGTTACTATAACAAGTAACTTAATGAATTATTTTTTGCTAGTGATAAGGAGGTATTGTGAGAGGTATAGAGTGAGGTTGCGAAGTCTGCTGGTCATCCTACTGGAGGGCATGTTGTGGTTCCTTTTATCGATATTACTCTGTTTTTAGGCTTAGACTTGTAGCAAGCTGGCAGGCAATCTGGGAAGGTATCTAATCTCTTTGAGACCATGCCTGTGCGCCAGCTGTAGGGGAACTCCTTCCATAGGAGCCACAGAGAGGAAGTTGTCCTTTCTAGACTGTGTAGTCTTCATGGGCATCCCAGTTACCACCGTTTGCTCCAACGGGAAACTCCATGACTGCAACCATTGCCACATTTTGCTAATGATCAATCACATTTTGCTTGACTGTCATATCGGGAAGCAGGATTGATTTCCTGATACTAATACAATTTCTTGATTCTCGTAATACTGTGAGATACTGTCCCAATTTACCAACTTTCTGATTACCATTTACCACTTACTGCATTGCTGAGGGTACTGTTTCAGTTTGGGGTTTGTTGTTTCTGCATTTCTGAGCCAATCCCTGCTGATTTCCAAGTGGAGATCATCAACCAAGGCCACAAGCGCAGTCTCAAACTGCTTTTAGACAGCAACGTGTGCCATCACGTGACTTTTCAAATTACCACGTGCGGCTTTTAGACGAGACTTCTCACACATTATCACCGCTCACACATTCTTTTAATACCATGGATTAAATACCTTGATATCGAGGTATTTAATCCATGGTATTAAAAGAATGTGAGAGCGGCAATAACACGTGAGAAGCCTCATCTAAAAGCCATCAGCAGTAATTTGAAAAGTCACATGATGTCATCCCATGAGCGTGGGCCACTGTTCTAAAAGCGGCCTCAGTGCCATGTCAGTCAGGATGAAATCCTGACTGACATGGGTCCAGGAATCCAATAGCATTGAGATGTGCCTGAAGCTGTGAGGCAACCACCCATTCAATAACCTTTCCTAAAAAGAGAAGGTTAGAGACAGGATGATAGCTGGCAGAGGAGTAAACATCAAGAGATGGTTTGTTGAACAGGGGATAGACAACCACAGTTTTGAGGCTGTCAGTCACCCTGCCCTCCCAAAGGGAGGCACTGACAATCCCAGCCAGCAATGGCCCCAATGTCTCCCAGCTAGCTTTCACCAGCCAGGACAGACACAGATCTAGTTCACAACTGCTGGCTTGCATCACTCCAAACACAGCCTCCGCATCAGTGGACGAGACTAATTAAAGCCAATCCAAACATACTGGACAAGACCGGGCCTTCCCATCCCCAAACTCTAATTCTGCACTCAAAGTAGCAGCACCCACATTGAGCCATATACAAGCAACTTTGTAGCAAGCCTAGGTCTAGCCTGTTTGTTTGTCTACGTTTCTTGGTGATCAGATTGATCTGGATGCTCTTTTTACTTTTTTGAAGGATATTGGCTGGTTCCACTCTTTCTGAGTTCCTTTTTATGACATGTAGTTGTGATGAACAGGCAGTGGCCTTTAAGTCCAACCTGTCCACCACTGTTTCCCCACCGCATTTGGGAAGGTATAAAGAGGGAAGAGTTGAAGAGCCAAGTAGTTTATTACAAGTTGTTAAGGGGACAAGAAGCCTGTGCAGGAGGGCTTGTGCTGGGAGCTGTCCTGGGTCCTGAGGGCAAGAGCCCAAGCTGCAGAAATAGGCAGCCAAGCCAGCAAATGGGCAAGGGGAAGAGCCAGAGCTGAAGAATCCAGGGCTGGAAGCCCAAAGGTACAAACCACAACCCAGGTGGTAAGGGAAAGGAGGAGGAAGAGCGCCAAAGACTCAGAGTGCTGTTGGCTGTATCATATGAACCGACTGCTTGTGGTGTACTAAAGTGGGTGAAGGAGAATTATCTATCAGTCTGAGGTGAGATATTTGGGGAACAAAGCAAATGTTGTGGCACAGATGGCCTTGATCTTACAGGGAAATAGTGGCTTGAGAGCACCATTCATCACAACTCTGTTTTACTACATTTTAAAAAAAAATTGATGTAACTTGCTAACCTTTTTTATAACTACTTGTTTGGGTTTTTGTTGGGTTTTTTTGTTTCTTTAAAACTTGTTGTTAAGGCACTTGACAGAAATTAACAGTAAAATATATCTTATATATTGTACGATGTTTATTCTAAATACATAGTTTATCTGTTTTCTTTTTCCTTTTTTCAGTTCCTTGTGTTGAACATGACATATATTATCAGTGCCATATCTATTCATGTTTCTTTTCAGTATTCAAAAAACCTAGCCAGAGATTCTGGCTTGTTGGCTGGGCAGCCCCTCACCTCTGAATATGGCAGTTGGCATTTTTCTTGAGTGCACACTTAATGGGACAGTTTTTTCCATTACCAGGATGTTCCATATTTTACTATATCACAATTCCAGAGGAGGAGGGTTTGCCCTTTTCCAATGACTGCTGATAGTTGGCCGGCAATCTGGACCATGTCTGCAGCAGTTTCCTGACCCAGGCCAGGTCGTGACAGCAGCGCTGCGACATCATGTTTGTTAATACCCTTTGACAGTCCCTTGGAATAAATTTGTGATTGTTGATTAAAGTAGCTAGAGGGGAGGGCCTTTGCTTGTTCAATGCTGCTAAAGTAGTCTGGATGAATGGGTGAATATTCATTTCTGGTGATCTAAATTTATTTTAGATCCAGCTACTGCTGTGAATAATTGTATTCAGGCTCCAATTTTGTCAAGTTTTACCAAGTGCTTTAATGGGCTATTGTTGATCCAATTAACTATATCCCTTAATTGTCCCTTAACTATATCCCTTAACTGCATAGTAGTAGTATGCCAGATTAGGAAAGGCCAGTCCACCCCATTTTATAGGTTTATACAGAACCCAATAGTTGCTTTTTTGTGTTTCCATATGAATTTTAAGTTGTCATTTTGCCACATTACTAGTCGATTTTGTGGGATACCAATAGGGATGCACTGGAACAGAAAGAGTAACTTTGGGAGAATTTTCATCTTAACTGAGGCTACCATACCTAACCAAGATATTTCATATTTGTTCCATTCCTCCATATCTTTCATTAGTTTATTCCACATTGGCAGGTAGCTTGCCTTGAAAAGGCCTGTATGTTTCCCTATTGTGTATATTCCTAAATGTTTTATAGATTATTTTCCCATTGAAATTTATACAGCTGATAACAGGTTTTCTTGATCTTTCCAGGGATATTAATTCCTAGAATTTAAGATTTATTTTAATTTACCCCAAAGCCTGATACTTGCCCAAATTCTGAGGATAGTTCTGTATTTTTTAATGAGGCCCCTAGCTCCTGCTAGTATATCAAGAAATCAAACTACAGATTGTAAAGTAGTCAATCTGTAAGCATGTAGAAAACAGTGCACTGATTACAAGGGTTACTGGTTTTCTGTATGTTGTGGAAAACCAGGGAAGAACGCGGAATTCCATTTTCCTCAGAGAAAACCACAGAATTCTGGTTTTCCCAGAGAAAACCACAAAATTCCATGTTTTCCTGCCTGCAAGAACTTACCAGTGGCTGTTTTTTATTAATACCCTCCACTGCAAAATCCAGGCAGTGGGGGGTTGTCTCACCCCATTTCCTCCCTCCCCCTCTCTGGAGGACTTGGTTGTGGTGCCGGTGGTTTGCAACGGTTGCCTGGCAACCCTTGCAAACCGCGTGAAAGGTTAGAGCCATTGATTGGCCCCTGAAAGCATGTGGGGCAGTCAGCGGCGTCAGAGGCTCTCTCCGCTCACTCCAGGAGGAGCGGGGAAAGAAGAAGCAGGCCGTGCAAGTTCTGGGGTGCAGGGAGTTAGACTCGTGTGTGGCCTGGGAGACGAGAATCCCTGAGGAGGGAGAGGGGAGAATTTGAGAGGAGCATTGGAGACAACAGCAGTGGAAAGCAAGGCAAGTTGAGATGGCTCGAGGGTGCAAGTGGGGCCCCAGGGATGGGGCTGAGGCTCGAGCCCAAAAGGCCCAAAAAATTAAGACAACCTCAAAAGGGGTGAAGAAGGGAGGCAGTAAAAAGGGGGCAGCAGCCCCTGGGAGTGGCACACCTGGAAAAGGTGGCAAGAGGGGCAAGAAGGGACAGGGAGGGGCGGGCCTGGGCCTGCCCCTTCCCCGGGAGTCAAATCTGCAGTCCCCTGTGGCTGGGGGGTCTGCCTGGGAACGCCTGGCAGCTTGCGAGGTGGCTGTGTTTGGAGGAGGGATGCCCCCTCCAGCAACGGACCGAGTGAGGCCACCCAGAGCCAAAGTAACTTGGACAGCAGGCCAGGACCATCAGGGGTAGGCATCCCTAGGCCTGTGGTTGAGGCCTTGAGTAGAGCCCTGGCCCCAGAAGCCCACGCTGGGGCTCAGCAACATGAGGGGGTGGATCCCCTGACCCAAGTGGCTGAAAGCGGGCTTAGGAGAAGTGTCCGCCAGGCAGGTCCTCCTGCTCGGTTTGCAGAGGTGGAGGCAGGGTGGCAGGCGGCGGGCAGGTTGCCAAGGGCATCTCAAAGGGAACCCAGGGTTGGGCTGGAGGAGGAGGAAGGTGAAGGGGGCATCAGAGGAGATGCGGAGGCAGAGGAGTTGCCTCAAGAGGAGGGGCCTCCCCCCTCTGTGCAAGACTTTCCCAGGTATCAGCAGGAGGCCCGAGGCAGCAGTGAGGACCCACGTTTGCTGGCATGGATAGAGGCCCTGGAGCAGGCAATCGCAGTGAGGGATCGAGACCGCCGGGGGGCAGAGCAATACACGGTACCGGTACAAGGTAGGTGGACAGGGGGGACAAGGGGACCTGTGTTTCAGACTAGTACCCCCTCTCCAGGTGCAGGTTTAGGATCTTATGGTGCTAGCAGCCCTGGCGCAACTCGGGAAGGGTGTCTGGGTACTCAGTGCAGTGGTTTAGGTTGCCTCCCCCCCCCAGTAAGAAGGCACCCACAGTATTTGTGGTGGAATGGGGGTTGGGTATAGGTGACAGCCCCTGTTCCCTGAGGTACAACTACCCAAGGAGCAGTACAGGAGGCTTGGGGTTATGGGGGGCTTCCCCCTGCTAACGGGTGGACACAGGCCCATCAGACCATGCAGGTCTGGGGTTTTGTCTCCTATGGGTCTGCTCCCCTGGCAACTGGGAAGCCCAGTAGGGTCAGGGGTGCAGCTGTGCCTGATAGCAGCCAGTGGGACCCTATTAATCAGCCCAGGGGTGTCCTAAGGCCACAGTGTGAGCAGGGCAATGGGAATGGCCCCCAACCTAGGGGGCAAGTGCTTGGGACACAAACGACACAAGGATGGCCGGCTATAGCCCAAGGGACAAGTATGCAGACATGGGAGCAGGTAGACCATGAGCTGGAGAATAGTGGACTCACAGGGTGGGGGTCCCCAGTGCAGGCACCCCCGATGCCATGGGATCCACAGGGTGCGGCGCCCGTGTTGCCACACCAGCCTGCGCCGAGGGGCGGAAGTTTTGTGGACTTATCGGACCCCATAGGGGAGCACTTATTACCTGCCACGAGAAAAAAATTTGGAGGGGAGAATTTTCGCCCTCCTCTTCAGCGACCTTATAGTGGAACCAGGGGAGAAGGATGAAAAGAAATAGAAGGAGAAGTACAAGTGCCCGAAAGCTGACAGAACCTGGGCAAACTGGACGGCTGCCTACGCCATATACCATGGTGTGCAGTTGGAAATGTTCCCAGAGAATGGGGCGGTGCTCCTCAAATATGCCAAGATCATTCAACGGGCATACAAAACCGGGCCGCCGGGGGCATGGCTTCGGTACGATGAGGCGTTTAGGCACCGGGCATTGTTTAAGCCGGGTCTCCCTTGGGATATCCATGCACAAGACTTATGGTTGACATGCATGAGTGATTCTAAAGGGACCCCCAAGACAGATAGTGGCCATCTCTTGGCAAAAGGGAGTTTAGCTCCACTGAACGACCTGGGCAGGGCAGGGGGCAGGCAGGTGAATGCAGGGAGCATGGGACAATGCTGGGAATTTTCCCGGTCAGGGGTGTGTACTCGTCCCACATGCAGGTTTCGGCATACCTGCCCCTCCTGTGGAGGGTTTCACCCAGCAGCTTCCTGCCCCCGGCCCAAGCCTTGGGCTAAGGGAAAGACGGGAGACCCCAGCGCTCCCAAAGGGGTGCAAGGCAACTCTGGGGGAGGCGGAGCAGGAAAGACCAGTAACACCGGTGAGAACCGATAGGCTAGCGGTAGCTTTGCTCACGCACCCTGACAAGGAAGAGGTGAGCTATATTGTGAGTGGGTTTAAAGAAGGTTTTAGGATACCAGTAAGGGAGGTCCCAGTAGGTATAGTGCCCTCCAATCTGAAGTCGGTAGTGGGCATGGAGGAGGTGGTGGAAGAGAAGATACAAAAGGATGTGTCGGAAGGGCAAGTGGCTGGTCCCTTTGATGCGCCACCTCTAAAGGGAATGGTCTTCTCCCCATTGGGAGTAGTACCCAAGAAAACCCCAGGACAGTTCCGCTTTATACATCACCTTTCTTACCCTCGTGGCTGCTCGGTGAATGACGGGATAGCTAAAGAGCTGACAACAGTACACTATGCGTCATTTGACGCAGCTGTGGAACTGGTCAAGCAGTATGGCACCGGGGCCCTGATGGCAAAATGCGACGTTAAGTCAGTATTCCGTCTTTTGCCAGTTCACAGTTATCATCTATTGGGCTTTCAATTTCAGAAAAAATACTACTATGACAAGGCCATGCCCATGGGATGCTCCATATCGTGCTCAGCATTCGAGCGCTTCAGTTCCCTAGTGGCATGGATTGTGCAGCAGGAGGCACGTGGTGGAGGTATTACCAAATACCTTAATTACTTCCTCTTCGTCGGCCATGCTGGTGCACTAGAGTGTCCGGAATTGCTTGCCCAATTTGAAAGGATAACTGCGTATTTGGGTATCCTCTTAGCTCCAGAAAAGACAGAGGGCCCTTCCTCGGTGCTCACTTATTTAGGGATTGATTTGGACTCTACCCTTGGAGTTTCCCACCTACCCAAGGATAAGGTAATAGGGCTGAGGCAGAAGATCGGGGAATGTGTCTCAGCTAACAAGGTCACGGTTAGGCAGCTTCAGTCACTCATCGGGAGCTTAAACTTCGCATGCAGGGTAGTTGCACCAGGTAGGGCATTTTTGTCCCGACTGTATGGGAGGTTAGCTGGGGACTTGTCACCTCATTATCACATCAGGGTATCCAAAGAAATTAAGGAGGATTTGAGGGTATGGCTATCATTTCTGGAGCAGTACAATGGAATGTCAGTTTGGAGAAGGACATGTTATGTTTGATGCAGAGCTGCAGGTCCACTCTAATGCTGCCGGTGCATGCAGATTTGGGGTCTATTTCCAGCATCAATAGTGTGCGACTGCCTGGCCGGCTGAGTGGGCCCAGGCTGGCATCATCAGAGATCTTACATTCCTTGAATTGTTCTCCATTGTAGTAGCTGTCAGATTATGGCACAGTAAATTGGCCAACAAAGTAGTGCTCTTTTGGTGTGATAATCAGGCAGTAGTTCAAATAATTAATTCATTGACATCCCATTCCCAGAGGGTCATGGGTTTGGTTAGGCACTTAATGCTGCTGTGATTGCAGCACAACATTCTTTTCCGAGCGAAGCACGTTCCTGGACTCGAGAATGAGATTGCAGATGCTCTCTCTCGTTTCCAGATGGAGCGTTTCCGCATGCTCGCTCCGGAGGCCAGCGAGAACCCAGAACCCATGCCAGCCGACTTGTGGAACCTTGGATCCTGGAGTTAAGTTCCTCGGTTCAGGCCTCATTGGCGGGGCATACCAGGGCTGCATACTACGCAGCCTTCCAGGCTTTTCAGTTGTTCCGGACCAAGCGAGGATGAGACACGGGTTCCCCTATCCCCAAGGCGGAAGTATTGCAGTTCGCCATGTCATTAAGGAATGATGGGCTTGCTGCCAGTACTATTTCAGGTAAATTGGCTGCTCTGGGGTTTATGAGTCAGTTGGCTGGCCACCCTGTCCCTGGTGGAGAACTTTTGACACGCAAGCTGCTGGAATCATGGGCACGGGAAAGCCCAGCACCTGGTTACACCAGGTCACCTATTAACCACCCCCCTTTACTGGTCAGAATAGTAAACAAGTTAAGGTTAGTGTGTTTTGATAACTTTGAAAAAAAATTGTTTGCCACACTGTTTAAAGTGGCATTTTTTGGAGCCTTCAGAGTAAGTGAGATGGTAGCGGAGTCAGCCGGGGATAGGTCAGGTAGGACAATAGGGTATCAAGATATCCAGTGGGACAGTAGGCAGGTGAAAATTCGATTAAGGGTATCCAAAACTGATCAGCAGGGAAAAGGGAAGATGATTAGGCTGGCCTGGGCAGGCGATCCAGGATTGTGCCCGGTTTTGGCAGTGCAAGCTTATTTGGTCGTTCACCCCCCTGTGGGGGACCCCCTGTTTTGCCATCTGAACGGTAAGCCAGTTACCAGATACCAATTTATGTCTGTCCTCAGGGCCGCACTGGTGAAATTGAATGTCCTGCCCCGGGATTATGATTGTCATTCATTTCGCATAGGCGCAGCCACGTTTGCAGCACAAATGGGGATGTCGGGCCCTGAGATTCAAGCTATTGGCCGTTGGCGCTCATCAGCATACCGCGCTTACGTGCACTGAATGACATTAATATGCTGATTTAACCATTCCATCTCCTTCCATTGACAGATCGTGCCGTGTCCAGATGGGCAAGGATTTGGTTATGCGGGCACAGTTTGGTGTGCTGGGCAGTGAAGGCGGCATGAGAATCCCCCAGTTGGTGCCCAGATGGGGCTCTCAGAACGGGCAATAATCAACTGGCATGGGAGGAGTGATATGAGGTGGCGCCAACTGCTGCCGATGCTTGGGGAACTGGGAAAATGGCACAGGCCAAATATATTGGTTGTTCACCTCAGGGAGAATGATTTGCCAGGACTCAAAGGGGTACAGTTGATACGGGTTATTAAGAACTATTTGTGGGAGGTGCAGTGATATTTTCAGGGAGTTAGGATAATTTGGACAGAGTTAGTGACTAGATTACGGTGGGGGGAGGGTGATTTGACCAAAAGAATAGATAAGACATGGAAGACAATTAACAGGGAGATTAGGAAATGGTTAGCTTCAATTGGATTTGGGACAATTAGTCACACGCAAATTACATACAAGGAAGTGGGTTACTTTAGTCCACATGGGGTACATTTGTCCCCAGCTGGTAATGCTATTTATCTTGGACCTCTCAAGGCAGGTTTGTAATTGGTGTTGCAATAGGTGTGGGGGCCTGGATCCACCTAAGTATCGTTGGACCCAGGGTGACAGGGGTCCAGTATCGTTTAAGTAGGATAAGGAAAATTAGGAGTCATCTCCTTAAGGGATGGGGAAGCCACATGTACCGTGGTGCAGGGTATTGCACGCGGGGTGTTGGTTTCCCTGGGAGAAGGGTGTCAGTGAAAGTGGCAGGGCACCTCAATCCTTACTCAGGTCCAGACGGACAGTGTCCCCTTTGGCCGCGCCCCTCAGCGCTGGATGAAGGGGAGACGTTTTACTGTTTGAAGAGGCTGGCGAAGGTATTTCGCAGCCCCTTCTGTTGAAGTTACTAGTTATGGTTGATGCTGGACCCGTATCGCAATAGGCGATGTCACCCCCTCACCTATTCGGCTGTTTTGTAATTGGATAATAAAGGGTGCGGCCGTGTAAATCCAAGATCATGTCCTGTCTTGCTTGGAGGGGGCGGGAGCGGGTGCGCCGACAACCGGGATGCTCTGTGTTTTCCGGTGGCACTGAACCCAGAAGTTCTCGTTGCACAGGCACTGAAGATCTCTTCAAGAGTGCTGCGCACTTCAGGGACATGCAACAGAGAGACAGGGGCATGGCATCTGTTCTCTTCAACCACAGGCATGCAGGGCTCCCAGTGCTTGGGCATTTTCTACCCTTTTGCTGAGACTGCCATTAAGGGAAGGGGGAGGGCCTGTGTAGCTATATTGCTCGTGTGGCTGTCGTGAAGGGGGGAACCCCCCCCCACTCTTTCCTTGCCCCTTTGCTAGTGCCATGATGGAGTACCCCCCCCCCCAACACACACACCCCTTTGCTGCCCCTTGCTGCTTCCCCTTTGACTTGCCGTTCATATATCTGTTTCTGAGTTAAAATGTGTCCAGCAGTGACTCAGGAGCATTCATTCCATTTATTTCAGGTATGCCAACTGATGGAGGGAATACACAGAGAGGTCTCCACTGACAACTGCAAGATCCAAAAAATTGTATATTCAGGAGCCTTTGGTGTCTTCCATCACCTCTGGCTCCAAAAAGTCTGGGGAATCCAGCTTTCCCAGCCCTAGAAGAGGAGCTTTTGGTGTCTCCTGCTGCCCCAGGCTCCAAAGAGGCAAGAGAATCTGTCCCCTCTGCACTAAAAAGGGAACTGAAAATTATTTTTGAAGCATTATGCTAAAGAGCAGACACTAAATGAATTTTTAAATGTATAAATAACAATAAAGATGTATATTTAAAAAAACAAATATAACCACGGATTTTTGTGTTTTTAATCAGAGAATTTTGATTTTTTTTTATCACAGAATTTCTGATTTTCCGGCAGAGAAAACTAGGAACCCTACTGATTACTCAAAGCTAGTATGGATTTGTCAAGAATAAGTCATTTGTCTTATGTCTTTTTTTTATCAAGTTACTAGTTTAGTGAATCATGGGAATGCCGCGGATGTAATATATCTTGATTTCAGCAAAGCATTTGATAAAATCCCCATGATATTCTTTTTGATAAGCTGATAAAATGCAGGTTAGATGATAATACCATTAGGTGGATTTACAGCTGGTTAAAGAGCCATACTCAAAGAGTGCTCATCAGTGGCTCCTCATGAGTCTGGAGGGAGGTGTTGAATGGGGTGTTTCAGGACTCTGTCCTGGGCCCAGTGCTGTTCAACATCTTTATTAATGACTCGCATGAGGGAATAGAGGAAATGCTTATTACATTTCCAGATGACACAAAACTGGGAGGGATAGCTAACACCTTAAAGACATAAATAAAATTCAAAATGATCTTGATAAGTTGGGAAACTAGGCTGCAACTAACAAAATGAAGTTCAACAAAGATAAATGTAAAGTTCTGCATTTAGGTAAGAAAAATCAAATGTCCAAATACAGGATGGGGGATACCTGGCTTGGCTGCCATAAATGTGAAAAGAACCTGGGTATTGTTGTTGATCACAAACTGAACATGTGTCAGCTGTGTGATGCAGCCGCAAAAAAGGCTAATGTAATTGCATTAACAGAAGCATTGTTTCCAAGTCACGCAAAGTAATAGTTCCACTCCATTCTTCACTGGTAAGACCTCATCTGGAGTACTGTGTCCAGTTCTGGGGACCGCACTTTAAGAAAGACATCAACAAATTGGAACTGGTTCAGAGGAAGGTGACAAAGATGGTCAGGGGTCTGGAAACCAAGTGCTATAAGGAAAGGTTGAAGGAGTTTGGGTATGTTTAGTCTTGAGAAGAGACATCTAAGGGGAGACATAATAGCAGGCTTCCACTACTGAGGGGCTGTCTCACAGAGAGGACGGCAAAGACTTGTTCTTTCTTGCCCCCGAAGGCAAGACTAGAAATAATAAGCTCAAATTGCAGGAAAGCAAATTTTGGTTAAACATTAGGAAGAACTTCCTAACAGTAGTGGAACAAATTGCCTAGGGAGGTGGTGGGCAATTTGTTATTTGCTGTAAATGACTGACTGACTAACTGACTGAGATTTCTATCCCATCCTTCACTTAAAAAGGCTCAGGGCAGCTTACAACATATAAAGACATATAAAAGATAAACATTAAAATACAACATAATCCCCAATCCACCCCAACACCCACACAACACCCACGCAATACTACTTCCTCATTTCCTCCATCCATCCTCCCTCACACCCCTACCCCACCCACAACCCCTCAATAACACACACACACACACACACACACACACACACACATTCAATCCCCGCTGCCAAAAGTCCAATGGAACAGAATGGTTTTACATTGTCTCTGGAAGGCCGCCAAGCTTGAACACAGACGGACGTCTCAGGGGATGGAATTCCACAACAAAGGTGTGACGGCTGAGAACGCCCTTCTTGTAGTTGAGACCCAGTGAAAAATTGAAGTCTCCAGGAGAGCGCCCCCAGCCGACCACAGAGGCCGTGATGTGACACAGGGAGCCAGGCGATCACTCAGATAGATGGGGTCCAGGCCATTTAGGGCTTTAAAGGTCTCAACAGAACCTTGAATTGGGCCCGGAAGACTATCAGCAGCAAGTACAGTGTACGGAGCACTGGTGTTATGTGCTCCTGGTGACCTGTCCCTGTAAAGAGGCAAGCTGCCACATTCTGCACCAGCTGCAGCCTCCAGACCGTCACTTTCGTCTTGAAGTGATGAAAGCATGGATGATCTAGTCTGAAAGAAAAGGCCGTAGCCTCCTCACCAGATGGAGTTGGTGAAAAGCACTCCTGGCCACCGCCGCGACCTGCCAGTCACTTCAGTCCTGTCAGGATTCAGCTTCAGTCAGCTCACTCTCATCCAGTTCCTGACAGCAGCCAGGCTTCAAGTAATAACCAAGACTGTGGGATCTGGGTTGAATGAAAAAGAGAGGCAGAGCTGAGTGTCATCAGCATATTGATGACACCTCACCCCAGACCTCGAAATTACATAGCACAACGGCCTCAGATACACATTTAACAAGAGTGGAGAAAGAATATTTATTTATTTATTTATATTGGTTTATTTTTGCATTTATATGCTGCCCCCTCCTGCGCAAGCAGTTTGGTGCGGCTAACAACATTTAAAAACATATAAAATTATCAAATAAACCCCACATTAAAATAACCCCACAATAAAACCCCCATCCTAACCCAACCCACCCATCCCATTTCCCTCTAAAAAGGCCTAGCGGAACAGCCATGTCTTACACTGTCTACGAAATAGAACCTTGCGGGACACCACCTGGCAGATCCCAAGGAGAAGATGAACAATTACCCATCACAACCCACTGGAACCTCCATAACAGGAAAGAGTGGAATACCTTGCCAAGTTTCACAGTCATGTCAACAACACCTCATGATCAGTTGTATCACTGGCCACAAAAAGAGCTATCAAGATCAACAAGGTGGGATTCCCCTTGTTCACCTCCAGGCTCAGGTCATCAACCAAAGCCGCAAGTGCAGTCTCCATGTCATACCCAGGACAAAAACCTCACTGAAATGGGTCCAGGAATCTGACAGCAACGAGATGCGTCTGAAACTGTCAGGCAACCACCCGTTCAATAGCATTTCCTAAAAATGGAAGGTTAGAGACAGGCCAATAGCTGGCTGGGATTTGAGCATCCAGAGATGGTTTCTTAAGCAGGGACCGGACCACTGCAATTTAAGGGTGTCTGACACTGTCCCTTCCCAAAGGGAGGCATTGACAACCCCAGCCAATAATGGTCCCAGCATCTCTAGACTGGATTTCACCAGCCAGGAGGGGCAAGAATCCAATTCACAACTGGTTCCCCTTTACACCCCAAGCACCTCCCTAGCATCGGTGGGCGATACCAATTGGAACTGATCCGGATAAACAAGATAAGACTGAGCTTCCATAATCCTAAATTCTGACTCTGCAGATGAAATGGCAGCACCCAAATTATGGTGAATACAAGCAATTTTGCCTGTAAAGAAATTAATAAAAATGTCACAGTTAGGGAAAATTAGGGGAAAGAACAATAGATTTCATACATTTCAAAATAATGAAGTTTAGAACTATTGAGAATGGTGTTAAAAACCAAGAATCAATAGATAACAGTAGAGTGACCACCTATTGTGGTTTCACATTGAAATGCCTATAGGCCAAAATGGGAGTCTCAGGGTGAACCCTCAAGAAGTGGTAACCCTAGATAACAGTAAATGCAGATTTAAAACGATTCAGATTCAAACATTAGCTCTTGCGTAGTTTAGCCACTCTACCCTAAATATTTGTATTTTTTGTCTCCATTTTTTACTTTGGGGAGCAATGCAGCAACCATCCCCCCTTTCACAAACACGCGTATATACGCACACTTCTCTCTCTCTCTCTCTCTCTCTCTCTCTCTCTGTCATGTGCCTCTCCAAGGACAGTTTTGAGGACAGTCACTTGATTAACCAAATCTGCAACTTTTTCCTTCACTTCTTGAAGCTTGGCTGTCAGATCTTCTCTCAGGGTCCTGATTGCACAGGTTAATTCATAGGCCAACTTCTCAAAGTCCTATTTGGTAACCAAAGGTTTGTATGCAGCCTTAACCTTTAGATCTGATCTGTCTGCCATTTCCTTGTTTGGGATCTGTACTCTGTGAAGTCTTGCCAAGCAATGAGGTTGTAGCACCCTTCTTCATTAGAAATTCCTTCAAATTCTTGGATTTGGGGGGAGAACACATCTTCTGCTACTGCATGCACTTATTTTCAGTAGGGGTTCAGTGATTTTTAAAAGGCTGATGGAGGTGGATTTCTTTCCATTCCCTCAGAGCCCAGATTCAGGCAGTCATGCTATTTCAGTCCCCTGCAGCCACCCCTACCTACTTGGGCATTAACCGATGTGACGTTCGACCACCATGGTCCAGGACCCACTGGGGTGTATGTTCATGTGCTGCCAGATGTGGAGCCACTTCTGCCCTAGGGTAGGGATGGGTGAACAGATCGCGGTTCGGGTTCGGCCGTTCGGTTCGGCTGCGTTCGGTTCGGCCGTTCGGTTCGTTCGTTCGGTTCGGATTCGTTCGGTTCGTTCATTTGGTTGGTTCGTTCATTCGGTTGTTCGCTGAGTTCGGGTTCGGCTGTTCAGTTCGTTCATCTGAACAGGCTGTTCGGTTAGGCCGTTCGGCTGTTCGGTTCGGCCGTTCGGCCGTTCAGGAAGTGTTGTTATGGGTTTTTTTTTGTTTTTTATATGGTTTTTTGGGTTTTTATTGGGTTTTCTTTTGTTCTTTATCTGGTTTTTTGGTTTTCATATGGGGTTTTCTTATTTTTTTTATCTAATATTATATATATCTGTCTACACTAAATCTAACTGCTATTAACTATTCTAAATGCTATGAAGTAAATGGATTATCTAATAAGTACACAGACCTACTCCTACAAACACTAAAACTAAATCACTAACGCTATCTCTATCACTAAGGTAACTCCTACAACTGTCTTCATCTATCTATCTATCTATCTATCTATCTATCTATCTATCTATCTATCTATCCCCCCCATCCCATATCCATATCCAAATATATATATATATATATATGGATATATATACATCCATATATCCATATATATGGATATATATATGGATATATATGGATATATATACATCCAATATATATGGGATGGGGGGGAATCTTCACAAATAGAAGAGGAGTCTGTAGTGAAATACATACATTACATACTCAATGAGTCTGTACAGTGCATAACACAAGGTTTCAGTTTATGGTTTAAGTTTCATTTCATTACAAAAGTGAAATGAAACTTAAAGCAATCTAAAAATCCTACTCAACACCTGCTGTTCAGGAACAGTGACTAGCTCAGAAGGTGTTGGGAAGTGGGGAGGCAGATAATTAGTTTCATTTCTTGCAAGCCTCTCCACCCCTGGTGCCTGGAAGTCTGCTCCTCAGTGACTGACACCTCCCTGTAATGTTTGACCTTCCAGTGAACCTTTTTTTGCCACCCGAACTCATCTGAACGCGATCCAAACTGACTGAACTGTTCGGCCATTTTGCCGTTCGGTGTTCAGTTTGTTCGGTATGTTCGCGTTCGGGTTCGGGTTCAAGTTCGGTCGTCCGAACAGTTCAAGTTCGGGCCGAACTCCGAACTTCTGAACCGCGTTCGCCCATCCCTACCCTAGGGCAGATAGGCAGCTGGCCTGGTACACATCCCCAGAAAATCTCCAGAGATTCATCCCTAGCCAAGGACTGCCCACCGATATGGAGAGTGGTGGCCATGGATTTCTGCCCAGACAGGACTGGGGAGCCTCCACTCTGCCTGCACATTTGCTTTGAGCTTTCACCCCTTGTTTTTAACTTTGTGTTTGGCATAATATTGCCTTCATTGCATCGTCTGTACCATAAACTCCCACTTACCTGCCTACCTACCCATCCATAAATAACAATGTACGAGCATTGTTTTGTCATTGAAATGGCAGCATCTCTCTCACCCTTCATTCTGATTGCATCTGCTTTGAGAGTATGTAGCTTTTGATTCACAAAGTATAATGGAGAATACTGGTACCAGGGACCCCAGGGAAGAGGGTCTCTGAAGAGTCTTGGAGACTCTCTCTTTCTCTCTCTCTCTCTCCAAGAATAAGGCAGTTAGTCATAGGGACTCTGGTAAGTAAAATTCCTTTATTATATCTATTTCCTCTCCACAAGTACACACCTAGAGGAAAGCAATGAATTATAAACACCATGATGTTATCAGAACAAACTGTTCGGAGCTACCATGACCTACTTCTTCATCCATCCAGTCCTATCTTAAAATGTATGTAAGGCTATCAAAACTTAGAACAGCACTATTAAAATATGCTATACTGTCAGGTAAAAGGAGGGGAAATTTGCCATTTCTTTTATCTCCCTAACTGGCTCTGCCTTTCCATACAACCTCAGGTTTATGCTAACATATTTGAAAGTCCATCTCCTCCCTCACATTCTACCATGGCCTCTGAGATCTGCTGGGTGCACTCTCTTGCACATACTGGGACCGATCCCAAACCCCGCAGGCGAGCTCCTGCATGCAACCTGCTCACCCCCCCGTTATGGGAACTGTGGTGCACACCCAAACCGCCCAGAAATCACCTGGAAACCCCACATGCGTGAGTTCTAGTTCATGCCCAGTAGCGGCCCATCAGGTGAGAACATGCAGAGAGGCACTCCCAGTTGCTGACCCAGTGTTGGGGAACTCCCTTCCCCTGGAGCTTCATCAAAGCCAGAGCCTGCTCCTCTTCCAGAGGAAATGTAAGACATTTTTGCATTTGGCAACCATGGATACAGCCTGGAGAGACTGGGATAAGGGATTTTAATTATTTGTGTTTTTGTGTGTTTTAATCCACCTTGAGCCCTCAGGATAGGGAAGGATAGGATAATAAATAAATAACTGTATTCAAAGACTACTATTAGCCAAGACTGCTTTTGAAAAGAAAAGAAAAAGCTGCACACTAGTGGGTAGTGCATTCAGATATGTCTTTATGATGCTCTTTTTGTTTAGTTTTCATATTCTTCTATACCCTCTATCTGATGAATAAGTATGGACTGGAGGGTATGTTGAAGCAAGCTCTACATCAATGGAAGCCATTTGTTCTAGCACTTCAGTCAGAGGTGCTGTAGTGGGAGGATTTGTATTGAATAAGGCTACTTAAGCAATGTAATAGGACACAGTGTGTCCTGAATTTTACGCTTGATTGCTCTTTGTATTCGTGGTTTGCCTGATTTGCTATTGTCGTTCAAACTGCCCACTCCCATCTACAAATAATCCCAATGGGTATCCATTTTATAGTACCTCTAGTAGTTCAATCACATGGGGTGGGGTAGGAGGGACACTGGAAACTGGCAATCCTAGAGGCAGAATTTTGGTTTCTCTCCTGTTTTCTTCTGTCTAGGAAATGAATTGTGCTAACTAAGCAATTGCTCTTCACCAAATGAAGAGCTACATTTTTTTCTCTATTTCTTGTTAGAACAAGCCAGTGCTGATTTCAGAAAAATAGTCCTTCAGTGTACACTGGAATTTGACAGGTATTTTTTTTTCTTGACTGGAATGAACTGAGAGTCCACCCAAATATTCCATAGATCACCAATTAAAGAGACTAATTTGAAAGGATACATTTTTGTATGAGATAATTTTAAAATCCTTTATGACTTTGAGTTTGTGTCATATAAAAGTTTTTTTTTTTTTCTGGGTTGAGTATTGTTGTACTCAAGATAACCTGAATAACTCCATTAGTCTGTATCTGGTTGTCCAACAAACGAGGTGAGGAATGGCATCCCACAGGGTGAGCATCCCAGAACTGTGCCCTCTCCGCTACCATTCTCCCTCCCAAGCTAAACTCATCTTCAGTCATTGCTTCCTACTCCTCTAGATGGCCTTTCCAGAGTAATGGTTTTTTTACTCTGGTGGGTGGAAGCAGAAGGCTCAGGAAGATGGAAAAGCTCAAAGACAGTTCTCAGTGGTTTCATCAGTTAATCTAAATAAACAATATGAGCAATACAATGGAGAATAATTTATGCAGGGCAGTTACCATATGTTCATTTGTATGTTGATAAATTTTACACATTCACACATAAGTTACTGGGTATTAACACAAGGAATGATTGACTCCCATTAATTTTTATTTTTTTTATTTATTTATTTATCCAATTTAGTACCCCACCCCTCCTACCATAGGTAGCCTGGACCAGATTATAAGACTAAAAACATATATAAAACAACAACAAAAACAACAAGATAAAACAGTAAGTAAAAGGGGAGCATTACCTCCCCCATAATTAAAACACCTCACCCCATCCCCCTAAACAACCCACCCTCACCCCTGCCAAAGGCCTGATGGAACATTGGTGCTGAAATGAAGGAAGATCCGGGGCCACCCGGGCCTCCACCATGAGGGAATTCCACAGCTATGGAGCAGCCAACGAGAATGCACTCTCCATAGTAGCCCCCCTAAATACTTGGGGGACCTCGAGAAGTGCACTCCAGGATGATCGCAGGGGCCTGTCAAGGGCACAGGAAGTGAGGCTGTCCCGCAGATAGGTAGAGCCCAAGCCATGTAAGACTTTATAGGGAAGAACCGCACCTTCAATCAGGCTCGGAAGACTACAGGCAGCCAGTGCAGAGAACGGAACACTGGTGTAAAGTGCTCCCGGTGGCCCGTCCCCATAAGGAGAAGGTCCGCCGCATTCTGCACCAGCTGCAGTCTCCAAACCATCACCATGGGCAGCCCCACATAGAGCGCATTACAATAGTCCAATCCTGAGGTAATGAAAGTATGAATGATAGTGACCATATCAGAGTCTGAGATATATGGCTGAAACCGATGCACTAGATGGTGAAAAGCACTCCTCGGCACAGCCCAAACCTGGGCATCAAGGCAGCGCTGTGAGTTGAGGAGCACTCCCAGATTCTTGACCTGAGATACCAACAGGGGAAGAACCTCATAAATGATGCGGGATGCCACATTCATCGCCTTCCTCACTAACATCACCTCCGTCTTGTCGGGATTCAGTCTCAGTTGACTTGCCCTCATCCGGTCTCGCACAACTACCAGATATTGTCATTTTCATTATCTTTATTGCAATAATGAAAATGACAAATAATAATAATGAAAATAGAAATGAAAACAATTTAAAAAAAAAAAAAGGGTAAAAGCTGAAAAACGTATTTCCGGCTATAACATTTTGTTTCTTATTCAATTCTGATGAAACTTGGAGAGGGTGTACCCCCAATGGAGGGCACTATGTGTACCAAATTTCAAAACGATTAGATTAAGGGAACCAATTTTCAAAGCAATGGAATGTTGCAATTTTAAGAAAAGCTCCATGCACATTCATGGCTACAATTTCTTTATCTTGCATCCAATTTGCATGAAACCTAAGAATACCATGTCCCTCCACAGGCTTAACACACCTGCCAATTTTCAAATAGATTGGATAAAGGGTCCTGATCGATAAAGGGTTGGATAAAGGGTCAAGACATTAACTTGACAACACATTTCCAGCTGTAACATTTGTATATTTCATCCTGTTTACAAGATATTTGTCAGGAATGTATCCCATACCTTCCCTGTCATCTCTGCCAAACTAAAGGAAAATTTGATAACGGGACCCAATTTTTTAAGCAATTGATGTTGTCCCCATGAAGACCATTATTCAGATAAATAGGAGCACATGAAGTGCCAGTCAGAGGCAGGCACCCTGCATGGCAGGGGGAGAGAGACTGTAGGAGGGAGGATTTGGAGCAACCCAAAAGACTGACAGACACATTCACTGGCCAAACACATTACTGCATGCTTCTAGCTTTACAGGACCAATTGGTAGTGACTTCGAGGAGGGCATAGGGGGCAGCCTTCAGACGGGCATAGAAGGGACATAACTGGGACTTTGGGGATAGCATCCCAGCAATCAGGAGACAAAGGGTATTTTCAGACGTTACGAGATCACGCTCAAGCACAGACAATACCCTGTGGTGGGGAATGGTCCCGTAACGTCTGTTTTGATCCCCACCAGATGTTCACCACAGTGAACCACTGGCGGGGATCAAAATAACCAAGCTTTTGAGGATGGTCCGGGGACCATCTCCAAAAGCGTGGTCAAAGTTATTCCCGCTGGTGGTGAACACCTGACAGAAATAAATTTTTGCCCCCAACAGACGTGACGTTACCACACTCAACCATGGTGGGATTCACCATGGTTGAGCGTGGTAACATCTCATCTAGCCCCTGACCACAGCCTGGAATCGGCGGCCATGCTTGCTGCCAATTCTGGTCCATGGTCAATACCCCGGGGGATGGGCGCTGCAGCCGCATTGGGCCCTGCACCCACCCATCTCCCGGTGGGTGGGTTGGTGGCCTCGGAATTGGGGGGTGCGGGCACACGTTGCGCCACACAGCCCCGCCTCCTCCCTGATTCCCCGGAGGAATCTGCCAGCTCATCTGTTGATGGGCCAGTCTGATTCCACCGGGGAATCATTTGGGTGATTCTGGGACGGGGCCAATAGGGCCACTGTCATGTCTAAAATCACCCATAGTTTACACATCCAGGCTGGCCAATTAACATCACAATCACATCCTGCAGCACTGTGACAGAGGATATAAGAGAATCTCTATTGACTCTTTCTTAAACAGGTGCATCTGACTTCCCAGTAACAAGTGAGGGAGAGATGTTGGGATGGTCACAGAACTAATGAGGATATTTAGTTGACCTTTCTACTGACCAATTGGCATCACAAACAGATCTTATACCACAGTGACATGTAAGAGAATCCCTGGCATAGGCTCCTCTGCATATGCTGTGTAGCGATATAAAATTGGGATCCTGATATTTGGCAGAGATGATTATGAAAGTGTGATATACAGCCCTGCCAAATGTCATGTACACTGATTGGACTACAAAGATGTTACAGTCAGACATATATTTATATGTTAATTGCTTATACCACCAGGAACCTTTATCCAATCCTTCTGAAATGTGGCAAAAATAGTAAATATGAGAAGGGGTTTAAACTTGCCAAGTTTCATCTACATTATATGTGAGGCAAAGACGTTACAGCTAAGAATGTATATTAAGAATTGTGAAAAATAAAATAATGCAACTGCTTCTAAAATTGGATTCCTTTAGTCAATCTTTTTGAAATTTGGTACACATAATGCTGTCCATTGGAGGTATAATATATCCAAGGTTCAGCCACATATAGTGAAAAACAAAGATGTTACAGCCACAACTGTGTTTTCCATTGAAACCAACGGAAAACGTAAAGGAAAGCAAAAACGAAAATAACAATTTAATATTTATGAAAACCAAAATGCCAGATTTAAATAACAAAATGAAAAATGAAAACAAAAATTACATGAGCCCCTCGTGCACACCTTTACTAGGAAGTTGGAAATGGTGAGCTAATACCATGAAATGAAATAGACTTAAACTTGCATCTATGTTCCTTTCACTGACAGACCAGTGCTAATGAGGGTATTTGGCCTGAATGTCTGCCAGTGACACGAAAGACCTACTAGCACAGAACGTTACAGTGCTAATTAGAGGATCTACTGTGGTCTTATATCAAAGGGCATCCAAGAGGACCAGCAATTATTCATGAATTTTAGCTGCAGTTCAAAATAAGCTGAAATAAAACAAATAGCTGTAGAGTCAGCACAAAACATCACAGTAATATTTACTATAAACACATTCATTTGAGTATGATACTCTTATTCAGAAAAATTTATTGGGTAGGATGGAACACTGAGATTTTCAGGTGGGGTTATATGAATAGAAAAGCTAGAGAACACTGCCAAAAAATTAACAACAGTATCAAATATTTGAAATATCTCTGAATTAAATCTATAAAATACCTGAGTTCCACAATTTTCCAGTAGATCAAATAATCTTAAGAGGGAAACACCACACTCCTTCCATGTATATGTACTTCTAAGTGTGAAAAGAGACATAACACTAACTCCACTTGAACACCGCATTAACATTTCTTGTGCATGGGTGAAAACAGACATGATGCTAACCACCCTTTAACCACCCTTGGTGGTTATTTATGCATGTTGCAGGACTGTATTGGTGCCCTATGCAGCCCTGAAACCTGCATAAATGACCACCAAGGGTGGTTAAAGGGTGGTTAGTGTCATGTCTGTTTTCACCTCATGTTGCAGGGCTGTATTGGTGCCCTAAGTGTTTGAGTGTTCAAAGGTATTTTCAGACGTTACGCGGGCCTTTGGCCCCGTACCGGCACCACCGGCTTCGTTCCCCACCGGGGTCACCCCGTAACGGCACAACAGATGTGCTGGGGGGATCCCGGCGGGGAAAGTGGGAGGGGCCGCGCGGCGCAACGTGCGGCCGCACGGCCCCACCCCCTCCACGCACCCCGCCGCCCGCCCTCCAAGGCAGCCGCCGCGTCCGGCCGAACGTGCCACGGCCCGGGATCCCACCGGGGATCCCGGGCCGTGGCGCGTGGCCAGACGTGACTTTTCCTTGGTCACGGCCCGGGGTCCGTTTGACCACGCTTCCCGGGACCTTCCCCCGGCTAGCCCGGGAAGCGTGGTTCAAATGAACCCCATGTGGGGATTGACCGTGGCCAACATCTGGCGCGCCGCGAACAGACGTACGGGACATGGTGACCACAGGTGGGTATTCACCGTGGTTCACCGTGTTCACGTAACGTCTGAAATCACCCAAAGTGTTAAAGTGGAGTTAGCGTTATGTCTGTTTTCATCCTAAGTTGCAAAGAAGGCTACTTTGTGGCTCTCAATATTTCAAGTGTCCAAAGAGGGGCAAACTCCGCCCCTTAGTAAATAAATTCCACAACCTCGCACTTACACATAAGTGCACACACCTCCCAACATTCCTCGTATGTAAAGAAGGACAGAAGCTCTCCTCCTATCCCTCCTAAATAGGGATGGTTGGGAGGTATATAGCATTAATGATCATAGCAACAATTAATTTAATTACAATACTGAGCTTTTTTTTTATAGCACTTGTGGAAGGTGCCCTTTTTCAGTAAGCCTTTTCAGAGTCGGAGTCTCTGTTACTCCAGTGGGGTCTAGAGACAGAGTTCTTGCCTTTGAACTCTTTTATTTAGTGCAGAAACCTATTATCCAAACATAGACATCCAAATTGTGGCCCCTCCTGGAATCTTTCTCCGAGGCAAGCACCCTAGGTTTGTAGCCTCTCTCTGCTGAGGCAAACCTCTTTGTGGACTCCCAGTCTCTGACTTGAGGCTTCCAGTCAGCTTCTCCCTGATGGAGCTTTCCTTGGTAGGGTTGCCTAAGGGTGTGGGGCCACACAGAAGAGAGCAGGGCAAAGGGATCAGCCTGCTTCTCTATCATGTGACCTTGTCTCCTTTGGTGTGTCATAAAGTCACAACATTCCACAGGGGGATAGGACCACATCAGAAAGGGGGTGGAAGAGCCTCATTACGCTGCCCTTTTCTGGCCTTCTCTCCACCACACAGTGAGGCTCCAATTTCTCTAACCACCAAATCCAGGTGGTACCCGTAGATAACCTGGGGGACACCAGGATTTCACCCAGAGCCTGAGCCCAGTTGTATGATTATCAAATGAGGGAGGAATGTTTTAGAAGCCTTGTCAAAAAACAAACAAACCCACCACACTTCCTGGCCAGCATATGCATATTATGGTCACTCCCTTCTCCCCTTTGCAGGAGGTGTTCATGGTGCTTGGACCAAGATCCCTTACCATGACCTTGTAACCAGTAGGAGCCACTGATTATGTCATAATGTCACTGGGATGGGGGGGGACGTTCCCCAGGAATGTACACGCCTGGCCACGGGGCCCACACGCTCACAACCCCACACAACCTTGGCCCGCAAGGAACTGGTCTCCCAGAAAGGAAGCCCGTCAGGATAGTGGTTGGGTCTGAATGGTATCAAAGGGGTCAGACCTCGATCATCATAGGGCACGGACACAATAGGGAAGCAAGGCTTCACTTCTTGGACACTCACAAGTATTAACACACTGGGAACAATGGGAAGGGTCAGGTAGGTGGTGTGGAGGGGGTGAGAGGAGGTGGAAGGGTTTACCAGGGAAACGGTGCAAAGGTGAAGGAATGGGCACACATCTATGGCCAAGGGAAGGGATCCCCGCAGGGGAAGGGTTCCTTAACCATTCATACTTCACACAGGGAAGGGACTTGCACCACATCCATCACACACTCAGCACAGGGAAATGAGGGAAGGGAGAAACAACACTCACAGTTCTACACACACACACTAACTCAATCCTATGAAATGCAATCAAATCACTTCACACTTAGCTTGCAATGGGCTGGTTTCCCGCTCTGCAATCACCAGCGATGGGTCCCTCCCGCCGCTGGGCTTTATCTTACTAACCCCGCCCCCACGCATGCCTGTGATGCACGCAGAGCACGCAGAGTGATGCACGTATGCGGAGCGACACATGGGGGGAGGGGCTGAATCCGCTGAGCGTGGACCCATAGGCCCCACCCCCTCTGCGGCCCCAGGCACCGCCAGGGCAACTGGGGCTCTCTCTGGTGTCGGCGGCATCGCCGCCGCTTCTACAGGACGTGGGGCCACGGGGGTCCCGCAAACAGGATGAGCCCACTGTGAAGCCTCCTCCACCTTGGGAGCATGACACATAACTAATTATGATGTAATTTTGACATCAAATCCATTATTTTTATTAAAACACTTTTATTCCATTCTTTTATAAAATTATGACATAATTATGACATTCTAAATTGTAAACCCCTCAGGGCAAGGACCCATCTCATCTAATCATTACTGTTCAGTGCTAGACACATAGCTAGTGCTATATAAATAACAATAATTACCCCTTGAGGCCATTCCTGTAAAAATCCACTTTCTCTCAAAAAGTCTGAGGAGAAATGTCATGCCCCTCACTACAGCCAACACAGACATGTCTCTTGCCACTGGCACATGCTACTGGTTGTATTTTCAGCGCAAGGGATTTCATTTCTCCACATCACGTTACATCACTTTTGCAGTTGGGCATATTTTTGCGTGTGTTACCCAGCCCATTGTGTTTTTGAGTCAAGCAGAGAGAGGCAGGGGAGTCTCACAGCAGAAAGCTAATGGTCCGAGTCACAGCCATTGGCAGCTATCAGGTTCTGCAGATTCTGTCACAAAGGAAGCTGCACTGGAAAGGGGTAAGTTTTGGCTCCTACAGCTGTTGCTGTGACTACCTCAGCTGCTATCATGGCTATGTCTGGGTCACTGGGGTACTATGCAGCAAAACAATACTTCCCACATTGCATTGTCCTTGATTGCTAAAGAAAAAAGAAAGTTTGAGAGAGCTCCCCCCCACCCTTCAGCCCCTTCCTTTATCAGGAAAATGCTCTGGTGGCAGACTGATGAAGTCAAGAAAGATAAACAGTATCCTCACTGCTAGATCTCTCAATTGCATACCCAGTCTCACTATTCTAGGTGTTTTTCTTAAAACCCCAGCAGCTAAAATTGTGACAATCCCAGTTTTCATGTTAAAGAAATAACAGTCTGATCCTCAGAGCCCTCTGCCAGTGAGAGAGCCCCATTTGGGGGAAACGGTTGTAAGGAACAGCTGGATCCCAGAAGCCAGCAAACAAAAGCACATTTATTTATTTTTTTAAATCATGATTGGGGAAGGGGATGACTCATGATTTTGGTACATTTCAAGACAACTCTGATATTATTCTTGTTGATTCTCTGTCCCCCAAAATCTGGTGAGAAACATTAGGCCTTTGCACAGATAAGAAAAGCTAACTGACAAGACAAGAAAAAAAAAATCCTGACGTTCTCCTTTTGCGTGCAAGACATTATAAGGGCCCACAAGCTGTTTGGGGAGGACCTATTCAGTGGTGGAGCTGCAGTCGCTGCTGCTATTGGAGAGGATATCGAGAGGCCCCATTCCATCTTCTGCACCAGGTCCCATTCTAATCTAGCTATGCTAGAGGAGTCCTTCTCTCCATTTCTCTCCTGTGACCAGTTGCTGAGGCGCCCTAGAGCCAAACGCCAGCAGGCGGGGTCTTGGTAGATCACCTGGATCAAGTGAATAGTGTGAGCCACAGGTCTGACCACCCCTGATTTAGTTGGTAGGTAACACATTTTGGATAGATGGATCCAAAAGAACTCATCTGACCAATGGCTTATGCTTTAATTAGGGATACTAGAGAACGCACAGCTGACAATGTGGTTAAAATGCTGATTTACAGTGGTTAAAATAACAGTGACAGTCAGCTACGTGGTCCACTGCTAAACACTTTTATTGGGAAAAAAAAAACCTCTTGTTAATCAATGATGATTAAAATGTATTAGCTCAAAATGGGACCTCAAATCCAGGCTTCCTTGAATTTTGAGAGAGTTGGTATTTGGATTTGAAACCTTGTATTAGGAGCCTTCACCCCATCCAGGCCCAGGCACTCTCGACTCCTGTTTGGATACAAATCTTGAAACTGCCTCTTCTTTGTTGATTCAGGAGTGGTTTGAAAACACCTAAGGGCCAGTCCTGGCTGCCAGTCAGAATGTCCTAACAGATACGCACATACGCAGACATTTCCATTAGGAATCCAGCTCCTGAGCCGTAGAAAATGGCCTTCTGTCAGCTCAATTCATTTGCATTCTGGGTGACAAGGTTCTTGTCTCACAGCTTTTGTTTTACGCTGTGGTGTCTGTTCACATTAACCCACAGATCAGTAGTGCTTTTCTCACTAAGGGTTGTATTCTTGTCTGGTGACTTGCTCCAGGGTAGCACAAATTGTATTGTAACAAAAGCTGGGACTGTTAATACATTATTTCCTGTGTAACCCTACTAACCAAGCATAAAAGACTGCTGGATACAGTTCTAAAAATTACACTCCAGTAGCTTTATTGAATATTAGAGATGAGACAAGCCAGGGTGGTTTTGGTTTGGATTTTAGTTTGGCCATCCCAGGGTTTGATTTTGCAAGTGTTGAATCCAAAGCACTCTGAGTTGGGGGCCCTTAGGGTTTGAGTAATTTACTCTTTGTCCAGCTCCACGCACACTAGTGATCCAATTATAATAATCTCTTTTCCATTTCAAAAGATTGTTACTCTGCCTGCATGCCTATAAAAGAAACAAAAGTAATATAAATCCCAGGGCAAACAACAAACAAGATCATGTCAGGTTATTCAGTTCACGGATTTAAAAGAACGCACAACTGGCTTTAATGCGCGAAATGTCTCGTCTAATCCCGGCGCGTGGGATTTTCAAAAGTCATGTGAGTGGATCACGTGAGCGCAACCCGCTCATCTAAAAGTGTATTTAGAAGGCCTCGTGCTAGCACATGAGGCTGCCACACCCTTTTTTATTTCTTGCTCTTTTCTTTCCTGAGGTCAGAGCTGCGTTCAGTCACACCTCAACTACAGTTTCTTTTACATACATTCTAGCGTTCTTCCATGTTGGTAGATGTTAATAATTCTCTCCATTCCCAACCCGATCCCTGCCCTGCTTGGGCCACTAAGCCCATTCACTTCACCTGATTGTGCCTCAGTTTTCTTACTTGCAAAATAGGGATAATGATTAGGGTAGCCAGATATGCATATTTTAGAGGACACTAATGAGAAATACAGATTGCAGGGGTGCACTTGAGCCACTGCAGCCCTGCACCCTGTATTCCTCTTAAACATCATAAAAAATTTGCATATCCAGTAGGGGTGGGACATCAGGGCAAATACCGGGTACCGGTTTTACCGGTTCC
>QEPC01003342.1:833164-845798 GCA_003113815.1 Sphenodon punctatus
GACCCAATAATACCGGAATAATCCGATACTGCGGATACACCAAAATACCGGCAGTATCAGATACCGGATGATCCGGTAGTCCCACCCCTAGTGGTTAGGTTCACCCCCTTTTGCGTTTGACTGTGGTGAACATCTGGATGCGGGCCAACAGACGTGCACAGCGCCTTCAACACCCCCCACGTTTGACTGAGGTTGACTGTGGGGAGTGCCGAAAACATAACATCTGAAATCACCCTCTCTCTCTCTCTCTCTCTCTCTCACACACACACACACACACCCCATTGCCAGGCACTCCTGATGCCAGGGCTGAATGCAGAATACACTGGATACACTGAGAGCCAGTGTGGTGTGTAGTGGATAAGGTGCAGACTTTGACCTGGGAAGCTGGGATTCAAATTCCACCCAAACCATAAACTCACTAGGTGGTCCTGGGCAAGTCACAACCTCTCAGCCTAGAGAGCCAGTGGTGTAGTGGATAAGGTGATGGACGTGGTCTTGGGAAGTCAGGATTTGAATCCTGCCCTAGCCATGAACTCTCTCGTTGGCCTTGGGCAAGTCTCAGCCTCAGTTCCTCATCTGTAAAATGGAAATGTGTGTCTCTCTCTCCCCCTTGTCCATCTTAGATTGTTAGCCCACTGGGCAGGGACCTCCTGTCTCAAAAATCTGTGACTATAAGTGCTGCGTATGCCTAGCAGCGCTATAGAAATGATTAGTAGCCGACTAATGCAGACTGTGTGGCTGTGTTGAGGGCTCAGTAGAGGTCAACAAAACCAATACCTGGGGGTCAATGAAAGAATATGACAACATGAATGTGAGAGGAAGCACTAGTGTAAAATCTGGGTCAGTAGAGCCTAAAAATTAGGGGAGTCCTAGCCTATGGTGGGCCCATGGTGATTCAGGAGGGGACCTCATCACATGGGGACCATGAGTAAGCTAGAGATAACAGCATGTGAACAAATGAGCCATAGAACCTGCAATGCAGGAACTCCCAGCCCCTGAAGAGGATGTTATAGTTAATTGAACAATTAATTATAATAACATTTTCCTTTTTTAATAGGGTGAGTCAGTGTGTGCCCATCAGGCACTCTGCTATTAGAAGGCGGGGCACACCACCATTTTACATTGGGCCCCAACTTCCCTGGAGCCAGCATTTCCTGTTGCCCAACTGGGATTCCCTCCACTTCCTTGTCTCTCCTTGGCTCTACCTCTTCCCTAGTTCACATCTTGCTGCCAGTGTTACTGCCTCTGGTTATGTGCCACTGTGCCTCCTATGGGGGAGAGCTAGTGGCAGCAGCAGATGTAACAAGGGAAACAGCAAAGGCAGCCTCAGATTTCGGAGGGAAAAACCTCATGCTGAGAAAACCAAGTGGGACTATCTCTCCTTGCTCTTGTTGGTATAGCCCTTTAAAACATACATGGGCAGCCACATCAAGATAGCTTACACTGGCATTGATGAGCTGACTACTGAAACTTACTATTAAGAATAAAAAAATGATAGCTACCAGAAAACTCTCCTAACCCTCAATGTGTTAAATAGATGTGTGTAGGTGTATTCAGCTTGTCAGTTGTACAGTACATGCAGTACAGTACAAAATTAGTAAATCAATCACCCCCAAGTACTGTACAGGGACTTTGCTAGCTTTTATGTCCCTACTGCATTAAGTACAAAAATAACTATCTGCAATGCAAAAGGCTTTTGTGGGAAGGAGTGATAAATATCTCGGGCATAAGGGGTGAGGAAAAATTCAACTAACTCATTTAAATGTGACGCTAAATTCTAAAAGAATGTAAAATGGGATCTGGGGGAAAAGAGGACGCCATTAATTATTAATTCCCAAATAACTTAAATGGAATTGTAAGTCCTTATTTCCTGAACATCATTTAACTAACTGGCTCCAAAGCTGTGAAAAGGGGGTAAAAGTTAATTTAGTCTGAAATCTTGGGATGCTTTTAATGAGCTGTTTGTATTCAGGTAGCTAAGCATTAACAATAATTTTATCCTGTTCTGCCTTTCTGCAGCCCATATGCTCTGAATGCCTTTGCAGCATGGATAAAAAAAGAAAAAGTACAGAAGGAAATGGGTTTTTATACTGATTAGAAACTGAAGAGATTTTATCTCTGTGGGATTTCACAAAATGTGATGATTATGACTTTCTTAATGATTTCTTTTCAGCAAGAGTCGCTATTACAGTGTGCGACTTTGGAGAGAAGGATGGGTTTTACCTGTACCATTGCCAGCGGCTGATATGACATGTCTTGCTATTTTTCTATGTGAATTACACAGTTCCTTAATTACAAGGGCAATCAGTGACTACATGGTAATGATGAATGGGGGGATTAGATAGCTCAGGATTTATTTCAGATAATTATTTTAGGGTGAAGGTGGGCCCCTCTTAACACAAAGTTACAAGAGTGTGGGGAGCTGGGTTTATCACCTAGCTTTGCCACAGACTTTTTGCGTGGTGTCAGCAAGGGCCTTGGGGCAAAAGTTTCAAATACGTGCGCCAAAACATGCCATGTGTCTAGCGAGTGTACAGTCAGTAATTCATGCTTACCAGACACCAAGAAGCAAAGTATTCTAAAGCCTTATTTATAGAGGGCTACGTTTCCTATCAGAATGCTAAACAAGTTGTATTCTTGAAACAAAGCAGACTTCTCTGCTGGAACTCAGGGCACAGTTTAGGAGAGGCTGTGTAATCGCTGTGCTTCTATTTATGAACCTACATGCCTGAGATAGTCTAGATAAAATCACTTGATATTTCAGATGGAAATTGTAGAAGATCAGGGAAATCCCCCTTCAGAGTGGCATGATTATTTGTCAGAAATTCAAGCAAGGTCCTATGGTCTGTCGCTTGGATTTTAATAATGTTCATAGTGTGCTCACTGCTCTCTGTACTTATAGGAGCCCACAATCTTGGCTTGGAAAAGCTTGCAGGCTAATAAGAGTGTGCAGCTGACCTCTCCCAGTTTACAATTGCAATATTACTCAGACTTTTTTACCCTCTTATTGAATTTTTTGGTAGTTCAATGCCAGACGGTGGCCCATGGTGGGTAAATGGGAACTCAGGAGCCACATGTGGCTCTCGGGTACCTGTACTCTGGCTCTTGCCAGATGTGAATACCTAGGGGTGTGCCAATGCGCCTCCCTCAGAGCAAGAGAAGCCGATGTGCCATTTCTACTGCTTCTGCGGCTGGAGCCTCCTGGGGGCTATGAGCACACAGGCAGTGAGCCCTGAACTACTACTGCTGGTGCCTGAACCTGCTGAACTTCCTGAGAGCTGGAGCTTTGACATGACGGGTGGGATGCTTGGGGAAAGCCCTGCATCATGCCCATGGCTTATGCTTCCTACATCCAACAGCCACATTGTATCAATCTGAAGTAGAGCTGAAGCAAGTACTCACAGAAATGGGTATGCTTGTTGAATTTCCGGTCCCCAAATCAACCTGTAAATTTTGGGTACTAATTGGTGCCTGTTTAGTAGGGCTGACTTGAGTAGAAAAAAACTATGCGGGTGCTCGGGCAGGTCCGATGACCCTCAGGAAATACATGTGAGTAGTTTCCAAGGGCGGGGGATGAGGAGGGGGACAGAGGGAGCCTTGGGGGGAGGGAATGGGTCAAGGAAGAGGGGGTGGGGGCCTAGCAGGGGCTGAGTGGGTACTTACCCTCTGGAGGGGCTCTGACAATGAGTGGCTTTCTCTGGACTGGGTACGGTTAATTTTTTTAAAATAAAAAAAAAAGCTGGACATGCTCAAAAGAGATGAATGGTCTCTTCTGAGCATGGTCAGACCTTTCCAAGATGGCACACACAGTGTGATGACGGAAATCAGAACTCGGAAAAACAACCCCTCATGTCGATCTTCAAGGTTTTCTGGGAAAAACAGAGGATTGAGTTTCAGCACTACTGTTTAGTGCCTGATTCAGGTAACTAATGTCCCAGAATATCAACTTCTGGTCCAAGAATATTGACTTCTGGCCCTGATTTTGCAAGTTTCCAACCCTATTTATTTATTTAATTAAAATTTATATCCCGCCCCTCCTGCCCACAGGGCAGCCCGGAGCGGCGAACAACACTCAATAAAATTTTTAAAAAACAATTTTAAAAATTCAATACGATGTGGGGAAACCCACCCCCACCCCTACCCCTCACCAAAATCCTGACGGAACAGCCAGGTCTTACATACATGCCGAAACAGCAAGAGAGTGAGAGCCAACCAAGCCTCCTCCGGGAGTGAATTCCACAGCACAGGGGCGGCCACCAAAAAAGATCTAACATCGGTGACTACCCGCCTCACTCGGGGAACCTCCAAAAAGACTCCCACGGATGATCTCAAGGGTCGCACGGGCACATGGGGAGTGAGTCGGTCCTGCAGATAAGCAGGGCCCAGGCCCTGCTTTAATTTTTTTAATTATTTTTATTTATTTAAAATTTATATCCCAGCCCTCCTGCCCACAGGGCAGCCCAGAGCGGCGAACAGCATTAATTAAAACAATATAAAATTTTAAAACAATTTAAAAATACAATATGTGGGGGAAACCCCCACCCCCACCCCACCCCAAAAGCCTGACGGAACAGCCAGGTCTTACATATACGCCGAAACAGCAGGAGAGTGGGAGCCAGCCAAGTCTCCTACAGGAGTAAATTCCACAGCACAGGGACGGCCACCGAAAAAGACCTAACATCGGTGGCCACCTGCCTCACCCGGGGAACCTCCAAAAAGGCTCCCACAGACCATTTCAAGGGTTGCACGGGAACATGGGGCATGAGGCGGTCCTGCAGATAAGCAGGGCCAGGCCGTGAAGGGCTTTTGAGTTTCTGTCCTGATTTACCAATTGGTAACTGGAAAAATCAGTAAATTGGTAATGGAAATCACCAAATATGTTGGGTAGTCATGTAGCCTGTTGGGTACCTAACAAAATACTCAAAAACATGGGTGTAGAGAATCCTGTTAGGATGAGTAGTTATATGTTTAATGGGCTTTGCTACAAAGGATTGTGTTTTGGTGTAAATTGGGAAGCCAGGTAAGTAAGAGGTCTGTTACATTTTTAAAGTAGCTGCCAATCAGTTATGAGAGAGGAGTAGAATGTTGAAGGTGCTATGGTAAGAGAGCAGGAGTTTACCTCTCTCTATGCAAATTATGAGACTGAAAATTGGTCCAATTGAAAGTGGCCTGAGGGTTAAGGTAGAAAGTTTATTGGAAGCGAAAAGAGAAGAGACCAGAACCAGTGAGAGAGCTTAGATAATGTCCAATGAGGTGGCGGGGTCCAGGAGGACCAATGAAAGGAGAGGGGGAACAGTTGGAGATGGAATGTAGAGGAGCGAGAGAGAAGAAAAAAGAAAAAGAAAAGTCTCTAGAAGGGTTCCAGGTGGCAAAGAGGATTATGACATGGAAAGTGGAAGAGACTTGCACATAACGAAATGCTAAGATCCTGGAGGAGAAGCCCAGCACGGAAGGTGAAAAAACCAGAGAAGATAAGAGATTCCTCTGGCGGTCTCAGCAGTGTTCTAGAGACAGGTCAGCTGGTCAGTGGCTGTGAAAGCTGGAATCACCACCCAGGGTATGTGAGATAAAAGCCGGGGTGGAGATATCCATAGATTGGGGGGAAGCCATCCCGAGGGAAGGGAGAGATTCTTTCTGGTGTAAGAAAAGGAGATTTTCTAGGGTTAAGAAGGGAAATTGGATGTTAAGAAATATATATATAGGGGGAGTACTATTCAACTCCACCTGCCCCCCCCTCTCTTTCTTGTTAACTGAGGAGGGGACTGTAGGAAGAGTAGATTTGATGAACATTACTAGGTGTAGTTGGCAACATTGTTTCCATTTTATTTTTTTTTTATCAATAAAAATATATTGTTTCAACTTAAGTCATAGGTCTCAGAGCTGTCCTTACTCCCATGCCTAATAATCTAGCTACCAGAAGTCTAAGAATATAACAGGGGCTTTGGGGAAAGTTTTTCTATATTATAAATCTTTATTTTTTAAATTTTTTCTTAAAGGAACAAGTTGGTGGCAGCAGATTTCTCTCTCTTAGGAGAGGTGACAGAGTTGGGGAAGTCAGGGAATAGGTGAGGTTATACACTAGTGGCTTTTCTGACGGTAACAGTGGGTATTACCCACGGGTACTAAATTAGCTCTAATCTGACATTGTCTTTTCATTGGCCCATTATTTAAATCACAAGCAGTCAAATATAAAAAGCAGTGAAGATGCAGGCAGAATTTTGCATCAAATGTTAGGCTGGTTCAGCATATTTAAACTATAATGAAGAGTCATAGATAATGCTATTATTTACTATAAAGAAACTCAAACTGATTTAAACTTAGAAGAAGCTTTTGTAGTTCTCTATGTTGACACTTTTGATGGGATTTGGGTGCTTTAAATTAGCCATCTATGGAAATGAGGCCCTGCTATTGCAAATAACACTTGTGTTAATCATCTCTAAGATGAAAATGGAATTCCCTTGAATTATTCGGAGATTAAATTTATAGTTATTTGAGCTGAGAAAAAAAATGAAATGTGGTGTTTAGAATGAATCACATTCAGCTGGGCTGAAAGCAAGCAGTTGAATTTACTTACATTCATGCTCCTTTTTCATAAAAATAAAGAAAAATGTCACCATTGTCTTTATTGTGCTAAGGGAAATAATCGTTCTTCTTAACTGAACAAAGTTGTTGTTCAAATGAGACTGCAGTGTCATCACAGATTATTCCAATATTTACATGGCATAACTTAACTTGATTGTATGTATCAAATATAATGAGGTGCATATTTTATGAAAATGGCATCTACATGGTTCTTTCATTAGCAAGAGTAAATGGAGGTTCTGTACTATTAGATAGGGAGTGTGTTATTTGAAGCATTGTGCTAATCAAAACTGGGATGCAGTTTCTGGGGCAGAAAAAACAGGTACATTTAATAGTTATTTTGGCAGGAGAATGGCAAAAACAGCATTTTCCTTCAAAATAAAACATTGAGCGTTTTGGTAAGGGGTTGGGAAGTTCCAAGGGAGGAATAGGAGATGGGACAGAAGTGTTTAAGTTATATTCTCAGGATGGGGAAAGGAAGGGAAGGATCTATGGATTTATGCCAATGGTAGAGTTATTATAGGGGAAGCTGGTGCAGCTACACTGAGGCCTATGAGACTTGGGGGCTCACACTCCATCAGGGTCCTCTGGCGTGTCAAGGGAACATCCCTTAGTGCACACAAGACCACCATGGGGGTGAGGTGCATGGTCACCCAAATATTCCCACTTTGGACCCTTAATAAACTAGCACTGCCCCTGCCCTAGAAAAGAATGGAACAACCCCTGCGATCTCCTGAACAGAGAGACTGAGATTCTGCCTAGCCCAGGGCGCTCATAACAACAGAGATGGAGATGTTCTTTGTTTACCTAAGCTGCACAGCCATGTCACAGTTAGAAGGTAGCATTTGGCCTAGAACTGAAATGAGTACTCACAAAAATAGGTATACCCATTGAAATTGTGGTACTCAATATAAGCCGGTATTTGTGAAGTACCCAATCACGTACAGGATCAATTGGAGTACCATTTTCTGTCCCTATTTTCCAATTTCTGCTACCCAATTTCTGATTAGTGTCACAAGTTTTCTGAATTTCCATCCTGATTTTTGATTGAAAATGGTAAATTACTAACTTGGAAATGGAAATACCTGGTATTTTCAGGTTATTGGGTACCCAGTACAGTACTCAAACATTTGGGTATTGTCTGTAGATAGCAAATTCTAATCTGGTCCTTTTATTATAAGCTCCTGGAGCTCATACAGCACCTAGTGCAGTACTGAGATCCAGCCTGGTGATCTTTTTATTTGTTTCCATTTCCAGTTTTTGAATCTGGTTCATGGATCCAGTTCCTATCCTGAAGCACTGAAAGGGTGAGCTCAGAGAAAGGAAGCAGAGATGAAGTCATGCACACAAGAATAAGAGATGGATCCATGACCCTTCCTTCTCTCATCTGGAGCACATACCTTAGGCACTCCTGGCTCCAACTCCTATGTGGCCCATGGAGATTGTACAAAGTTTCAAAGTGGCCCATAGGTGGCTTACAAAATACAATTAAAAGACATTAAATTAAATCCACCCTAGCAAAAACTCCCAACCCACTTCAACTTCCCAACAGCCTAATGCTTTACCAAAAAGAAAAGTTTTACACTGCCTCCAAAAGATGCTCAGGCCCAGACTCAGATGGACCTCCAAGGAGAGGAAGTTTCACAACACTGGGGCAGCAACTGAGAATGCCCTCCTGCACGCCCCTCCTGAACAAACAAGAGTAACAGGGGGAAGCCACAGGAAGGTGACCCCGGCTGAACACAGAGGCTGCAATAATACATGGTCGGAAAGGTGATCTTTCAGGCTGTTTAGGGCTTTACAGGTCTAAACCAGCACTTTGAATTGTGCCCAGAAAGCTATAGGTAGCCAGCGCAGACTCCACAGCACCGGTGTAATGTGCTCCCGGCAACCTATCTCTGAAAGGAGCCGCATTCTGCACCAGCTGCAGCTTCTGAACAGTCGTCAAGGGCAGCCCCATGTAGAGAGCACTGCAGTAATCCAGCCTCAAGGTGAAAGTGGCCATCATCCATGCATTTGTCACCTCAAGGCTGAATTACTGTAATGTGCTCTATGTGGGCCTGCCCATGGTGACGGTCCAGAAACTGCAGCTAGTGCAGAATGCAGCAGCCCTGGGATGGCTGCCGCACTCTGAAAAGGACATTCTATCTTGCTTTTATTGTATAGGTTTTTAATTAGTGGTGGGACCCCGGGCCCATTACCGGTTACCGGATTTACCGGTTACCGGTTCAACGAAAACCGGATTCCCGGATTAAATCCGGTATACCGGTACCGGATTTATTTCATTGGTTTCAATGGGGCGCTGTGTCCCCATTGAAACCAATGAAATAAATTAATTCCCTCCCCCTCCCCCTCCCAGGCTGCGCGGGTGGAAGGGGGGACACCCCCCACCCACCCTGCCCAGCCTGGATTTTTGTTTTAAAAAAGAGTAAAGAAAAGAGCGAGACGCGAGGCGAGCCCACCCCCCAGCACCAGCGGCCGCGGCGTCCCCGCAGCCGCCGGTAAGTATGACCCGATCCCGGGGGGGGGGGTGTTTAACACCCCCCCCCCCCCAGGGATCACCCCTACTAACGTTCAGTGCGCTTACCTTTGGGAGCTCCGGCGGCGGCGGGCGGTCCGGCGGCCTCAGCGCCGGCTGTGGCTGCCGGCGTCAGGACGCTCTAGGCCTTCCGGTGAAACCCGGAAGTTCCCCGGAAGGCCTAGAGCGTCCTGACGCCGGCAGCCACAGCCGGCGCTGAGGCCGCCGGACCGCCCGCCGCCGCCGGAGCTCCCAAAGGTAAGCGCACTGAACTTTAGTAGGGGTGATCCCTGGGGGGTGGGGGGGGGTTAAACCCCCCCCCAGGGTCCGGGTCATACTTACCGGCGGCTGCGGGGACGCCGCGGCCGCTGGTGCTGGGGGGGGCTCGCCTCGCCGTCTTACTCTTAGTCTTTTCTTTTTTAAAACAAAAAGCCAGGCTGGGCAGGGTGGGTGGGGGGTGTCCCCCCTTCCACCCGCGCAGCCTGGACTCGGGGAGGTTTTTTTTTAAAAAAACTTTCTTGCTGGGGCTTTAATTTTTTTTACATTGCAGCCATTTTTAAATGGCTGCAATGCAAAAAAATCCGGTACCCCGAAATCCGGTACCGGGTCCGGATTACCGGGTTTAATCCGATAATGCCGGTACGCCCAATACCGGCATTATCGGATACCGGATTCTACCGGTTTCCCACCCCTATTTTTAATACTGCTGGTTTGTTTTATGGATTTGATTGTTGTTTTATTGTATTTATTTCTTATTGATGTGAGCTTCCCCGAGCTGCCGGAGGCAGGATGGAGTGAGGTATAAATACATAAATAAATATAAATAAAAATAATAATCAAAGAGAAAAGACTGAAGATTCCTCACCAGATGAAGTTGGTGAAAAGTGCTTCTGGCCAGCACCGCAACCTCATAATCCAGGTGCAGCAAGGGGTCCAGAAGCATTCCAAGGCTGCGAACCTGAGAGACCAAAGGGGGCTGGACCCCATCAATAACAGGACTCCCAAGTCCTCACAGGTCACAGGGTCAGCCAACCATCATCACTTCAGTCTCGTCAGGATTCGGCCTCAATTGCTCAATCACTGAATTTCGCCTTAATCGCTGCATAGACGTAGTAGCACTATAGAAATTATTAGTAGTAGTAGTAGTGGTAGTAATTGGCTCATCCTCATCCAGTCCCCTACAGCAGCCAATCATTGGGTAAGCACCAAGACTGCAGGACCTGGGTCAGATAAAAAAGCGAGGTAGAGCTGAGTGTCATCAGCATACTGATGGCACTTCACCCCAAACCTCTGAATGACCTTGCACAGCAGTCTAATATACAGGTTGAACAAGAGTGGAAACAGAATAGAATTCTTTGGGACCCTACAGGAGAGGTCCCGAGAGGACAACAAGCAATTGCCCATCACCACTTTTTGTGATCTCTATTTCTGTATTCTTGTGTGGATGTCAAAGACCAAGATTGGTCATGACAACTAAACTAAACTAAACTAAACTAAACTAAACTAAACTAAACTTTGTGATCTCCCTGGCAGGAAGGAGCAGAACTACTCAAGAGAAGTCCCACACATCCCTGCTAGATCCCACAGTTGTGTTAAGTGTTAACAATACTTCGTGATCAACGGTATCAAAGGATGGTGAAACATCGAACAACACAAGAAGGTGGAATTTCCCTTGTCAATCTCCAGGCGCTGGTCATCGACCAAGGCCACAAGCGCAATCTCCATGCCATACCCAGGATGAAGGCCCGACTGAACCGGGTCCCATTCAATAACCTTCCCTAAAAAGGGTAGGTTAATGGTAGGCCAATAGCTAGTTGGAGAGTTAGCTTCTAAAGGTGACGTCGTAAGCAGGGGCTGTACAATTTCAGTTTTAAGAATGTCCAACACCATACCCTCCTGAAGGGAGGCAATGACAACTCCAGCCAGCAACAGCCCCAGTGTCTCCTAGCTGGCTTTCATCAGCCAGGAGGGCAAGGATCTAATTCACTACTGGTTGTCTTCAATGCCCCAAGCACCTTCTCTGCATCGGTGGATGATACTGATTGAAACCGATCCAAACAAACAGGCTAGGACTGAGCTTCCATAACACCAAACTCTGATTTTACGAATAAAATGGCAGCTGCCAAGTCATAGTAAATATGAGTGATTTTGTCTGCAAAGTAATTAATTAAAATGTCACAGTGGGCATTAGATGACTCCAGTTCTGGGCAGAGACAGACTGGATTAATAAAGCCCCTCACCACCTGGAACAGTCCCACTGAATGAGACTTTGTAGATGCTATGATAGCGGAGAAAAAAACTTTATTCACCACCATCACAGCTACGGCATAGTCCTTTAAAAATTATTTATGCCACAATCGGTCGACTTTAGCACTAGTCAATCACCATCTGTGCTCTAACTGCTTACCCTCCCGGTTCAACCACCTCAGGTCCCCCGTATACCAGGGGAACATATGCTGCCACAGCAATGGGAGTGAACACCTGGGTGCAACCATGTTGATAGCCATGGCCAAGATGTCATTCCACAAGACAACCAGGTCATCAACAGAGTAGCCGCTAAAGTCAGTAGGTAAATCCCACAGAGAATTCTGGAAACCAATCAGATCGATTAGCCTCCAATGGCAGACCAATGTAACTGCTCCACAACTCTGACAAGGACATCCAGGCTGGTGCAAAATATCAAATCCAACGTGTGCCCCCACCTCATGTGTCAGATATTACCTGTGCCATATATTATCTGGGATAGTCCCATGGTTGTTATAGTGGCCATGAACTCCTGCACCGCTCTTGAAAGGCTGGTCTCAGCGTGTATGTTGAAATCACCCAATAGAAAAAAAGTCTGGGTGACCTCAACACTGCCTCTGAGACCAGCTCAGCTAGAGCAGTTAGGGAATCAGCTATGCAGAGGGGTAGCCAGTACACCAAGAGGATTCCCAATCTATCCCCGACCAAATCCAGCACAAGGTGGATACACTCCATATTGGACAAGTCAAGCAACAGATAACTTTGAAAGACCAGGGTGTCTTTACAGATCGCCACCACTCCACTCCCCACCCCCAATCCCAGGTCCAAGGCTGATGCTGCTCTGAGTACCTGTCTAGCATCTTCTTCTGGGACAATATAGGCCCAGATGCCTCATCCAACCAGGCCTCTGTAATACATATGAGGTCAGCGACCTCATCCTGAATAAGATCACAGATGGTAGATGTGTTTTTTGCCACTGACCTTGCATAAAGAATAAAGAATGAATCCCTTCTGAACATAGTTTACATTCCTGGTGATGATCGATGTATCCTCATATTTTTCTGTTTCCTTTTGCTTAGAGTTTAAATGAGTAGAGGAAAAAATTCTTGTGGGTTTTTCTTTTTTAAATTTTGAGCAATGCACCTTCGATCTGAATGATGCTCAAGCAATGATTGAGCACCCGCTTTTTGCAGTTTCAGGTGGTTTATTTTTAAATATTTTTTTTGTTATTTAGTTTATTTTGTTTGTTTCCCATTTTTTTTCACCAGGAGCAAAAAAAAAAAAAAAAAC
>QEPC01003342.1:845898-856639 GCA_003113815.1 Sphenodon punctatus
GAGCAAAAAAAAAAAAAAAAAAGCTGGATTTTGTTGTTGTTGTTCCTGGTGAACATTTATTTATTTATTTATATATTTATATTTATTGGCTGCCCACTCATGCCTACGGCATCCCGGGGCGGCTCACAAGTTAAAACAATAATAAAATACATAAAACATCATCAATATAAATAATTAAAACTACCTCCCACCCCCCAAAAAAGATTCTCCCCCTCCCTACCCTGCCCTCCCACCCTCCCCTCCAAAGGCCTGGGCGAACAGGCAGGTCTTACAGATTCGGCAAAAAGCCATCAGACCCGGGGTCAGGCAAGCTTCCTCCAGGAGGGAGTTCCGAGCCGCGGTCCGGCCACTGAGAATGCCCTCTCCATCATGGCCCCCCATTTAACATGGGTGACCTCCAGGAAGGCGCCCCCAGCAGACCACAGAGGTCGCCCTGGGGTGAGGAATGTGAGGCAGTCCCCAAGGTATGACGGGCCCAGACTGTATAGGGATTTATAAATCAACACCAGCACCTTGAATCTGACTCGGTACGCTATAGGCAGCCAGTGAAGAGTGCGGAGCACAGGTGTAATATGCTCCTGTCACCTCATCCCTGTAAGGAGACGGGCCGCCACATTCTGCACCAGCTGCAACCTCCGAACCAGAACCAAGGGAAGCCCCACATAGAGTGTTTTGCAGTAGTCTAGCCCCAAGGTGATGTCCAACACCATACCCTCCATGAATAAGACTGGTCAGGTCGGGCCCGGAGATGTATGGGCGCAGCCTCCGCACCAGATACAGCTGGCAAAAGGCGGCCTTCGCCACCACCTCCACCTGCCGATCCAGACGGAGGCCTGGATCCAAAACCACCGCCAGGCTCCGAACCTGCTGGGCTATGGGAGGGCAGAGCCCCACCCCCCACCAGAGGCGTCGGCACCTCCCTCGCCCTACCCACCACCATCACCTCCATCTTAGCAGGATTGAGCCTCAGTCTGCTCTGCTGCATCCAATCCGCCACAGCCTCAAAACATGAATTAAATAATGTGTTCACTACTCAGTGAACCATCCATTGGGGGTCAGATCTAGGGGTGTGCACCAGGACCCCATGTTGTTTTTGTTTTTTGTTTTCATTATAAAAAATATCTTTTCGTTATCTTTATTAATGAAAATGTTGCTTTTGTTATCATTGTCAGTATTGGTATCATTTCAAACAAAGATTTTATTTTTGGTATTAGTAGTGTTATCAGTATTGATTCCCATGCGCAAACAAAGTTCTCGTGATACCAGTAATGATACCAAAACGGAAGTTATTTGGTAGGCTGTGCTGTGTCTGGTGTGGTGCATGGTTGACTGACTCTATGTGTGTGTATGACTAGTGTATATTTATACAATAAACCTATCCTATAATCCTAATATATATAATAAAACAGACTAGCCTAAATACCTATATAATATCTAATCTCTATATGTACACAACCAATATCTATCTAAATCTAAGGGAGATGGGAAGGGAAAAGGAAAACTGTTATCTAATCAATTATCTATATAACTATTCTAATATAATCTATATGTCTATAATATATATCTATATCTAATCTATACTACCTATCTATATATAATGTACAGGGGGAGAAGGGCAGGGAAAGGGAGAAGGTAAAATGTAGGTTATGAGGAAGGTAATACATTGAGGGCAGGGAGGATTTTTTGTGTGCAAGCACCACAGTTCTGTAAATGCAACCTAACAAGCAGAGCTCTCACAGAACAGAGAGAAAAACTTGACTGTCCCATTATAATGGTTGCAGTGTTCTCCCCCAGAGCCCCCCTGATTGGTTGTGGGAGGCAGCAGGCATTGAGTAATCACAGAGTGCCATGAGACTTCTGTGGCCTGCTTGCACTGCTGATTGGCCAGTGATACATCCATCAGATACCGCTGAACTGCTCGCTCCTCCCAACACAGGCACAGTTCAAGAGTTCAACCGTGTTTAGGGCTCCAAGATGTCTTCTCCCTCCTCCCATCTCCACATTTTCCCTCCAAAACCCAACTGCCACAGCACTAATAATAACAACAATAACGACATTGTTGTTTTCGTTATCATTTTCATTATTATCGATTGTCATTTTCGTTATTGCAATAACAAAAATGAAAATGACAATTTTTGTTATCGTTTTTGTAATTACGAAAATGACATGCACACCCGTATTTACAGTTCGCTTGATTTTGAGGGTATTCATTTTAGCTCTATTTTTGTCTCTAGCAAGGGCTGTTTCTGCTTGTGGTCAGCTTCATGCACAGAATGGATCACAGAATGTAAGAAACTGATTACATTGGATCACAAAATCTAACATATGTTGTGGGATATGAGCAATGACATTTGCAAGGCTATACATTTACCCCCCCCCCAAAAAAAATTGAGCACTGTATTTATTATTATTATTATTATTATTATTATTATTATTAAAAGGCTCCTGAACCCCCTTTTTTTCATCCACCACATGTTCTACATTATATTTTTCTCTTTTTGTGTGTGTCTGTATGGGCTAGGGTCCCTAGATGCATTGTAGCAATTATTACAAATTATAGTTCTGCTGAAGTGCCTTTGTGTAGTGTGAAGCTTTGCCTAAATTTTGCTACACACACCAAAAAAAATGAGATTTCAGGATATCATCTCTCTCTTTCTCTCTCTCTCTCATCTAATTTTCTTAGATTTATAGCCCTCCCCCACCCCCTCCCCTCCTGCTATTGCAGTTTGGTGCAGCTCACAGCATAATTAAAACATTGATAAAAACACACAATATAAATAACAAAATAATTTACAAAATAAATTACAATTCAATAAACTAGATTAAATCTAGATTAAAATGCAAATTTAGGGGCAGTGGAGGGTGGGGGGAGGTCCTGTTCCTAATAGTTCTGAATACCCTTTGCCACTCATCAACAGATTTAGCAGGGGCTTATGCAACCTGAAATTTTATAAGTAGCTGAAGGAAAGAACTATAATTGAAGATCAGATATTTTCCCACTACCTACAGCTAAAAGTGAATTGTAGGAAATATAGATGGAGGACATCCCTAATTATAATAATTTCATGATCCTGCCTCAAAGCCACATTGAGAGCTTCATTATGTTTCATAGCTGTTGTGTTCAAAGGAGAGAGGAGCTTTCTAAGTATATATTTCAACTGATATGGGGTATTTTCAGACGTTACGGGGCCGCTTGGCCCCGTACTGAAAACAACCCTTTCATTCCCCGCCGGGGTCACCCCGTCACGCCATATCAGACGTGCCGGGGGGATCCCGGCGGGGAATGTGGGAGGGGGCGGGGCCACGCAGCGCAACGTGCGGCCGCACGGCCCCGCCCCCTCCACGCACCCCGCCGCCCGCCCTCCAGGGAGACTGGAAAACATTCTTTGAAAAGTATGTATAGCACTTCAAACAAAGAATGATATCAGTTATTACAAAAGAGGTTTTATATCTGTATAATAGGCAAAGACTCCTATTTTTTCACCACCTAAGATCGAGCTGTTGGACACAATGGGCACAATTCATGCATTGCACACCTATGATGGGCAAGCCTTGTGCACTTCACATGCCCAATGCACTCTTTGTGTGCACACAGTGGATAAAATGCATATGTTGCTCATGCGGTGTGAAATATCTGTGTATCATGTGTGCAATGTTTTCTCATGCACACCTTGCACACAGTGTGTGAGCAAGGAATGGATTGGGTGTTTTCAGATATGACGGTACCATGGTACTCCACTCTTTGACCCGCATGGCCACCCATGGTACCACCACATTTGAAACGAACCACCAGATGTTTTCTTGGGTCGTGGCAGTATTTAGCCCGGGCTGTAACTCAGGCCCATCACCAAGGCACAACCCGGGCTAAGCACTGCTACAGCCCAGGGGACGCATACCTGGACCAGGTTAGAATGGGCCGTTACATTTGATGGCCCACTTTACCTGACCCCAGTCTGCAGCGGCCTCATAAGCCGCCACAGCTGCCCATCAGGGAGGAGGGCGAGATGCCCTCAGCAGGGGGTAGGGCCATGCAGACCCATGTCCCCCTTCCTCTCCTCTCCTCTCCCCCCGCCCCCCGGCCCAGGCCACCAACACGTTTGTTTGGCGGCTGGGCCAAACACTGGGCAGGATCAAAGCATGACAGCGCAGTGCACCATCACGTGTGAAAATACCCTTAGTGTGGTTGCCATCAGAGCTTAAATTAATAACAAATATGATATTTGCTATGAACAAATATTCCTGTTTTGATTTGGGTCTGACACTGCAGATACAATACACCATTCACACCTACTTCTCATATTTATTTCAGGATTTTTACTGGTTTGGCTAGAAAGTTTTTCCTCTTTCGCACTGCTTTTGTAAATGTTGTTAATCAACTGAATATCTGAATAAAAAGGGGCAAAAGTCCCAGAAACATAAGCACATTCTTTTCAGTGCAACTATTAATTTGGAATTTCAAAGTGCTATCCAAAAATACAAATAATATTCACAAATACAGAATATATTTGTTTCAGCACTAGTTGCCATGTTGGTCTCAAATCAAATAGGGGTGGGGGGGGGGAGAGAGAGGAAACAACAGTGACCACACCGCCGCGGCAATCTGACCCAGGTCAAGAAGCCACAGTGAACACAGTCGAGATTCCAGAATAGGTTTGGCTGCTCAGCACATGTTTCCACAGCTGGGCCACTGAGGAGGGCAGGGAGATGCCAGAACATATGAACAGCTGGCCCTGCTCCTATGCTGCACCCAGCACCTTGCCTTCTACCATGATGGGCAGCCAATCAAATCCTGCATGGCCACCAGTCTAGGCTGGGTAATTGTGGACCACATTACATGTGCTAGCCCTCTGTGGCCCGCTTTGCCAACTCAGACTGTGACCTGGAGCTAATCCGGGGGTCAGAGCTTGGGCCAGCCTGGGCTAACATCTGGCAGACCCTAAACAGACGGTACCACTGGCTCACAGGACAAAGCATGAAGACGCAGTCCACAGTAAGACACAGTCTCATCTGTTTTTAATCAGAAAGATTTACTTCAGCTTCACTTCAACAATATTTTTGTGTGCTATTTGCTCTGCTAAAATTTCTAATTATATTAGCTTTTTCAGGGCACAGTGCATGTCTGGTGTGGAGAAACTGTCAGATAGGCCTTTCCAATGAATTTTCTAACTTGGATCCTGATGAACACATTCTATAACTGACAAACTTTCTATATCCTTGCTATTGTTATCCTTGCCATCCTGGCTATTAAACAATGCAAATGGCTTTGAATTGCCATGCAGCTGCACATTGAAACTAAACTGTTGTTAAACCCTAATGGGAATGTTAATGTCTAAACATTTGGTTGTAGTCCAATGAGCCTTAATTGGTTTAAAAAGGAGCTATAGAAATGTAATTGATTTTATCAAAATTCGTCTTCCCAAACCCTGTAGAATTTAAAATAAATCACTAAGCTTTCCGCAGGCTCTTGAAATATCTGATAGGCTACTTTGGCAGAGATAGAATTTTTCAATTGAATTCTACAGGATGGTCCCCAAACCAAATCTATAGAAAAGATGCTGTCAGCCCCGGAGTCTCATTCAGACTGAGTTTTAGGGGGTGCGATCAAGGCAGTTGCAATGGGGCCCAGGCAATTGACAGGAGGGAGGGGGACTAAGCTAAGAAGTTATCTAAAGCAGGAGTGTAGAATGGAACCATCCCCCATCCTTGAACATATACCCCCGTCTCCTCTTCCTTATCCTGAGTGCACTCCCATCAGTGTTTTGGGTTAGGGGCTGGATCCATCAGCCAGATCCAGGAACTGGAAAGGAGCCAAATAAAAATTGGTTGCTCGCTGTATTTAGCGGAAAGGGCTGGAGGTTTCTCAGTCCAATTTACAAAAAAGTGGAAAATGTAATGTAAAAATTCACAATAATATTGCATATGCCACCTTAAAGTGGTATCCCTCTGCCACTACCGTAAAACCTCTTGCTCCAAAAAACATCTTCAGCCCTTCTCCCTTGCTGCTCACTATGCCTGGAGCTCCCTCCCTGAACACACATGCTCTGCTTCCTCCCTCCAGATCTTCAAATTCCTACTAAAAACTTCTCTCTCCCATCAGGCTTTCCCTGGCTTCTCACCCCCACAGGCGGCTCACTAATCATCCTTCTACTGTCCAACCATTTGAGGCTCCCTTCTCACCTGTTACTAAGCTAAATACTTGCACCTGAGTCTTCTCAAGTTCATAAATGTATTCCTCCTGTCTCTCCCTATGTTCTTCTCTTTATTTTTTCCCTTCTTGCATCCATCCCAGGGTTCCTTCAGATGTTACAGCAGCTGCCACCATCACAGACTTCTCCGGCTGGTGGAGGCAGCTGTCACTCTGGCCTGGATCTGTCAAGCTGCCAAAGAAGTGTGATGGCAGGGCAGCCCGGGCCAAGAGGGGGGCAGGGCAATGCACGAATATGCGTCCACACGTCCCTGCCCCCACACTGTATGCAGTGCCCCCTTCAGGTGACAGGTAGTCATGGCGCCCATCCAAACCACCACTCCGGACTGTGGTGAGTGAGGCAGGCTATCAGACATGATACAAGTAGCCCGCTTTACTCCAGGTCCAGTGGCTGGCTCCCGACCCTGGTGGAGCTTTGTCCGAACTGTGACATGAGGATTTCCCTGACTCCACAGCCCAGGCTAAACTCCACTTCGGTTGGGAGCCAGACCATGGTAACATCTGATGGTTGTTTTTAAATCCTGATGGTGACACCCAGATTAATCCATCAGATTAATTCGTGCCACCATCATGACTGAAAACACCCCCGGACTGCAAGCCCCCAAGGCAGGAAGCTGTCTGTAATTAAATGATTGTTCAATGCAAGGCACATTTCTATTATTATTATTATTATTTGCATCCAGATCTTTCATGGTGATATAAATGAGGAAAGTCTCCTTACTAGGGATGGGCAAACGCGGTTCAGAAGTTTGGAATTCGGCCGAACTCGATCTGTTCGGTCGACCGAACCAAACCGAATTTGTGAACTCGAATTTCAAACCGAACCGAACTGAACCGAATTTGCGAACTCCGTTCTGTTCACCCATCCCTAGTGGCAACAAACACAAAAAAAACCTGATTTTGAATGGCCGAACTTGGTTCGGAAGTTTGGAATTCGACCGAACGTGGTCTGTTCGGTCGACCGAACCAAACTTCCGAACCGAACTCGAATTTTAAACCGAATCAAACCGAACCGAATTTCCGAACTCGAATTTTAAACCGAACCGAACCGAATTTCCGAACTCCATTCTGTTCGCCCATCCCTACTCCTTACATCCTATCCCATTTTTGTCTACCTTGCCATTGGTACAATTATCTTCATGTACACGCAATGGGGCCAATCCCAAGCCCTGCAGATCTCCTGTGTGCATTCATGCACATGGTTTCTGCATGGCACTATGTGCCGGTAATGGTGGTGTGCACAGGTTCTGCGTGATTGTGCACACAGCTGTGAACAGGATCCGCAGGCTTGGGATCGGCCCCAACATCAACAACAGCACTAGGGGTGTGAACCAAGCCCCCATGTCATTTTTGTTTTTTGTTTTCGTTATTCAAAAATGTCATTTTCATTATCGTTATTAACGGCAATTTCGTTTTCACTATCGTTAACATTTTTATCATTTTTGGTATTGTTTTTGATATCGTTTTCATAATTCGTATCGATATTGGTATTGTTTTGTTATCAGTATCGATATTAGTTATCATTGTTGATATCATTATTGATATCGGTACCATTTCAAACAAACATTTTATTTTTGGTATCAGTATCATTATTGATTCCTGTGCACAACTAATATTTATCTAAATCTAAGGGAAATAGGGGAAGGGGAAAGGAAAACTATCTATTATCTAATCAATTATTTATATAACTATTCTAACCTAATCTATATGTCTATAATATATATTTATATCTAATCTATACTACCGATCTCTATATAATGTACAGGGGGGAGAAGGGCAGGGAAAGGGAGAAGGTAAAATGTAGGGTATGAGAATGGAAAGGTATTGGTGGGAATACCTAATAAATAAATACAATCAGGGCTAGGGAGGATTTTTTATGTGCAAGCACCACAGTTCTGTAATGCAACCTGACAAGCAGAACTCTCACACAAAGGAGAGAAAAAACCTGGCCTCCCATTATGAAGGGTTGCAGTGCCTGCCCTCAGAGCCCATCTGATTGGTTGTGGGAGGCAGCAGGCATTGAGCAATCACAGAGTCCCATGTGACTGCTGGGGCCTGCTTGTGCTGCTCATTGGCCAGTGATACATCCATCAGATACTGCTGAGCTGCTCTCCCCTCCCAACACAGACACAGTTCAAGAGTTCAACCCTGTTAAGACTCCAAGATGTCTGATCCCCCCTCCCCTCTCTACATTTTCCCTCCAAAACCCAACTGCCACAGCACAAATAATAACAACAATGATAATGACATTGTTGTTTTTGTTTCTTGTTATTGTTTTTGGTATCATTTTTGTTATCATTTTTGGTATTGTTTTTGGTATCATTTTTGGTATTGTTATTGATATCGGTATCGCTATCATTATCGATATCGTTATCAGTATTCTTGGTTGTTGGTTTTGGTATTCTCGCTTGTCGTTTTCATTATCGTTGTCATTATTCTCGGTTGTCGTTTTCGTTATTCCAATAATGAAAACGAAAACAACAGTTTTTGTTATCATTATTGTAATAATGAAAACAACATGCACACCCCTAAACATCACACCAATTGTTCAGCTTCTGCTGTATTACAGCCATCTATTTTATTGTAGTCAATTAATAATGCATTCTGATCCTGCTGAAATATAAAGACTGGAATCTCATCAGTAGCCATGTCGTGACTCTTGCACTGCAGTTATGTATAAGGAAACCTATTTCCAATTGAATAGGAGCTGAAACTGTAACATTCAAGAGGGAAAAAAATGGTAGGAAACATAGTATGGGTTTGGTTTAAGGTTAATGGCTTTCCCTTGTCCACATATATCACTTGAACTGTTTCACAGAGATCATTTTCATCATCACACTGCTTCTTATTTTACCATCCAGGCACAGTGACTTGTGGGTGTGTGCCTGGGTGTCCAATCAGAACAGCCTTCTTAAATTGGTCCAAGAAATCTAGAATCTATATATGCACTACATTGGCCTAAAAAGGGTCAGTTTAGGATTAGGCTGATTCAGTCTAAAAGGAAAGTTAAAATGGCCTTTGTAGTTTTGTGTATCAGGATCGTAAGCCGCCCTTAGCCTCTGTGGGAAGGGCGTCATATTAATGTTAACAAACTAATAAATAATAAATAAACAACAGACACTTGCTTAAAGTTAGAGCTGAAACAAGTCTTTGATGTGAATATACTATTTATTTATTTATTTATTTATTTATTTTAAATATATACTTATAGCGCACCCCTCCTGCCACCGGCAGCTTGTAGCAAATTATCAATTTGCCTAGGGAGGTCTTAGGCTCTCCATTGTTGGAGGTTTTCAAAAAGAGGTTGGACAGCCACCTCTCAGGGATATTGTAGCTGTAGCCATCCTGCATCCAAGCAGGGGCTTAGACTAGATGGCCTTCAAGGCCCCTTCCAACTATGTCTGATGAATTTGGCATCTTCAGTTTGGATCTGACAGAATGGATATACATCGTTATTTGTTCTTCTTCGTTCAGGTATCCATTTTGGATCTTTTCAGTTCAATTATGTGGTCAGGCAACATTTCACTTTCTTTGTTTCAGCTACTGGGCTTGCGCAATAGCACCAAGTACCACCAAAACAGAGTAACTGGAATGCTAAATAAACAAATAAATGAATAGCCAAACTGAAAGTTTGGATGTGGTTTTTATTCTAGATATGGATATTATTTGAATACTTTTATGATTTTCTTCATAGAGAGATGTTTCTGCTGTACTAAATGTGCATTCAGATTTGGATAAAACACACACAAAATTTTCTTTCGGGTTCCGTATTCAAAACACAAATACTGCCCTGCAGTTTTCAGCTATGTGTTAGTGAGCTTTGTGTCTCTCAATTTCCACTTCTAATTTGATGTTCTCATTGATGGTCTAGCACCTTGAGCATCTTTCAAGTGTCATGATATGTTTTGATGGTCAGGGGAGAGTTTAGCCCCAGCCACGGTGTTCTATAGGAGTGGATTGTGTTTTGTTATAGATTTATGTTTGATCTGTGTGAGCTTTGTGGTTCAGGGTCTTGGCCTGTTTCCACAAGCAATTGGGGGTGGAATTTCATCTAGGGAACTGGATGGGATGGGAAAAGGGAGTCCCTGGTGCTCTGGAGCTTTTGATACTAGGGTCCTTTACTATCATCACCTGCACTTGTGTGCATGTATTCACAACACACACAGGCTGTACTCTCATGCTTGCTTTCATTCCAACCATAACAGTTCCCCAAATTTTGAGACACGAAAAACTTCAAAAAAACCCACAAAAATTGGTACCGAGACCAAAATAGAAATAAAAAACAAAAACAAAATTTGCCTCACTGGCACATCCCTACTAAAAACTATTTAAGAGGAATTAGACTTCTGTAGACACACCCTATGTGTTTCATGTCACAGCTGGCTGGTACTACTACTCATTTCTATTGCACTACTAGGTGTACATAGTGGTTTACAGTTACAGATTTTGTAGACAGGTCCCTGCCCAGTGGGCTTACAATCTAAGATGAACATGGGTGAGGGGAGAGACAGACACACACACGCACATTTCCATTTT
>QEPC01003342.1:858130-873936 GCA_003113815.1 Sphenodon punctatus
TAGCTCTGTTTTGCAGAGAAAAAGCCAGTCTCAAATCCAAATAGTTCTGATTCGTTGGCATGTTTGGATATAGCAAAATCTCCCTTGGGAACTGGTCATATTCTATTTCACAGAACAAGAGGATCTATGCTTGCCCTTCCATGGAGACCACCTGAAGAGAAGAGTTCTTTTGATGAATAATGTGAAAATGAAAAGACACCTGAATACAAGAAGAGAACATCATGCTCAACCAGCTGTAAAAGTGAGAGAATAGGAAGTGACTGGATGTGGCAAATGCATTGCTAGGTGAAAATGAAATAGATGCCTGTTTAGGCAAGGTGACAACAGCTGGCTCATAATAAAAAATACGGTACTTTCACAAAGCCTAGTATCAGTCACTCGGGATGACTTATAGAATGCCAGCAGCAGAGATGGTTCTTGAGAAACCATGCATTACAATGGAGTGATAGATCTGCTACAGGCTGACAAATCTACTAATAATAACAAAGACTTGAAGTGGAGATGCCATTTCATCCCTTTGACTCATGCTTAATAACAGTTTGAAACACAGCAAAAGTCAGGATAAAGGAATTTCAGATGTTGGGAATACAATTACATCAGATTAAGTATCACCCTTTCTGCACTGAATTATTGGTTAATTGTTTAAACAATCCCATGTTGCAGTTTGTGATGAATTAGGTCCCCAAGTTTTAAAATGTTTGGTCACTTATCTCATCACAGGGAAGTGATAAGGTGAAAGTTACAGCAAGTCCAAAGCACATTCAACTAGATCCTTCCTTGTTTGCTACATAGGGACAAAAATATCATTGAACTAAAGAAATATACTCTGTTTTTGATCTGAGATTAAATAGACATGCACTATGCCTATCTGCTCTCTGTCTTTACATGGAGAAATAATTAGGTTTTTTACAGAGTGAGCATCTGTCTGGTAAAACTGCTTTGGGTTCTATTTCCTAAAGAAGGTTAATAGCGTAATCCTATTTAATGGTCTTGAGCCATAGTGATTGCTACATTTCAGCAAACAATCCAGAATAATAATCCCCAGAACCAAGAATAGGATTGATTAATTTATTTGTTTAGAGTTTCCCCAAGATAGTATGACAAAATGAATATGCAGCCTTCTGTTAGTTCCAACCAAGTAGTATTGGGCCATTTATTATTATTATTATTATTTCCAATTTAGGCCAACAGCCTTTGAAGTATCTCTAGGTCATAACCAATAACACTTGAAATCACTTTTGTTAATAAACCAAAAATGGACAATGTCAACAATAACACTAATGAAACATTCTCTGTCCAATGAAATACTTGGACCTACTCTGCTCTGTCTCCACAGGAAAAACCAGAGCAGTTAGATAAATCTTAAAATTTGTCTTGAAGTTCAACAAACTTGTATTGATTCTGTATCAAATCAAGGAGAATGGAAATTTCAAATCTAGAGTCTCTCATAAAATATACTAGAGCTATTATCTCCTCTTTCCTTATAGAAATAAGAAGAAACACGAGACCTGGGAACAATTGCCCCATCTGATCCCCAGTGCCTCAGTGAGTTACAAAGATTAGGAGAGGAATTCTCAAATCCAATTTGCAGTGTTTCAAATTTAAAAGCAGCTGAATTCTGTCCATGGAGAAAAAAAAAATCATTCAACAAATTGAGCCTTTGCTAGTGTATTACTGCCAAGCTCTGCTGCTCACCTCTGCTGGTACTCCAGTGGCCAATGGAAGAGAGGGCNAACAAATTGAGCCTTTGCTAGTGTATTACTGCCAAGCTCTGCTGCTCACCTCTGCTGGTACTCCAGTGGCCAATGGAAGAGAGGGCCGAAGGTATGTCTGCTGCAAAGAGGAACTAGGTATGGGTGAACAGAACTGAGTTCGGAAATTTGGTTCAGTTCAGTTCGAAAACCGAGTTCGGTTCAGAAGTTCGGTTCGGTCGACCGAAATATTCTAGTTCGGTCCAAACTTCTGAACAGAGTTCAGAAATTCAAACCCAATTGAACTAAATGGAATATTATCTTATAGGGATGGGCAAACAGAACTGAGTTCGGAAATTCAGTTCGGTTTGAAAATCGAGTTAGGTACGGAAGTTCGGTTCAGTCGACCGAACTGGTAGAGTTCAGCCCGAACTCCGAACTTCTGAACCACGTTCGCCCATTCCTAAGAGGAACACGACTCCACTACCCAGAGTTTGTGGACCTTATGAAAGTAATTATATTGCAGTTGCCTTTCTGCCACTTTTGTTCACACCTGGTTAGGTAGCTCAGTTACTGTAGCTGAGATTCGACTCAGGAAATCATCTCCAGCTCCCTCTCTGCTGTGGCAGTTCAAAAACTGTGATCATCAAGATGTGACTTCTCACCACCTCCTTGGTTATCTCACAGGAAAACTTGTTCCTAGCATATTATGCAGTCCGACGTTTTCTAGACCAGAGTTTCAGATATGAAATTGTGCGTGTTTATTTGAACTCATGCAAAGCTCAGAGACTTTTAGTTTTATTCATCCCCCATATATTTCTGTTTTTAGAAAACAGTTCTGGAGTGTAGGCAAAGGCAGAGAAAATACAATGCTGACCAGTCCTTGGTGTAGCAGTCTCAACTGGTCTACAACAAGGAAGACAAAGACTAGGAATAGTCTTTGTTTTCCATACATGCTCTTTCTATACATGGAATACGATTCATCTGAGAGTTGCCCTTAGTCTGCCAATCTGGTATCTACCAGGGTCACTTGTCCCACTCCCTTAAAAGAATGAGGCAAGGCTGGTCCAGATGTTCCCAGAGCCATGAAGAGGCCCCTTCCACTTGCAGCCCCTCCTGAGCCAGCACTACTGAGCTGTTCTAGCTATGCTACTACAACAGTTGCACCAGGGTGAGCTGAGGGGGTGGGAAAGGGCATGCCTGACCCAGCTAGGGTTGCCAGCTGGAAGCCATGAAAAAGCCAGTCATGAGGTAGAGGGGAAGCTCCGCCCCTGGAAGAATATAGCGTCAGTTGCCGAGCTGCACATCAGTCCTTTGGAGGAGCACAACCAACAGCAGAAGTTCCCAGGCACAGCTTTGGATTCGGCCTGACCACTTGACTGCATTGGTGGCACCAGCCTCTTTGCAGAGCCGTGAACTTCTTGGCCACCAGCCCCCTTTATCTTCTCTACACCCACCTCACCAACAAGCAGGTAAGGGGACTGCAGCCCGAAACTCTCCCAGGGTAGTGGTGAGGCCAGGAGCAAACCTCCCCCACCTCTCTCTTGGGGGCAGAGAGGCCAGGATTTCCCCCTCCCACAGTGGCAGTGAGGCTGGAATAGGGCCTTCCTCCGCCCCAGAGAGGATGGGACAGGGTAGGGTCTCCCTCTCTAGTTGAGGCTAGCAGGAAGTGTGATGCATTCTCTCCCCTTTCTCTCACCCCCGGTCCCTCTATGTGATGGGGAAGACAAGGCAGAAGGTCACCAAACAAAACTTGCAGAGTTCAGCCCAATGGCCAGGCTCCACCCACGGCATTCCTCCCAATGACAGGGAGCAACCGGGCCAGTGCGGCTTTGCAGGGGTGGATCGTCTGGGCAGGGGTGGTGGTCCTGCTCTCAATGCAGGATCATCTTACAGGGTGTGAGACCCTAATGTGGCAAATGGCTGGGAACGTGCAGCGTGCCTGGCACAGGCAGCCCCCAGCCCAGAACTCAACAATGGCAGGCTGCACTGCAGGCAGGCCTTGGAGTAGGCCCTGGACCAGTGGCCCCCATGGTGATTGCAGAGCCTGTATCCCCTCTCACTTCTCCTGACCCAATTGGGCCCCTACCTAGGAGGGAGGGAGGTTAGTCATCCCCCCTCCGGTATAGGGAAGAGGGATCTGCAGCTCCTCAGCCATGAGGGCATGGCCCACCCCACCATCCACTTGGAACCCCTCCTGATTTGAAACAGGTTGAAACAGCTGGTGTCAAGCTGGTGGCCCCTAGGGGCCATGATTCTGACCCAGTGCTGGTTTCAGGTGAGCCCCCTGAGCTCCCTCCCAGGAGGGCTGAGCAGAGGGCGGGCCCTCCTCCCCACAGGCACAAGGCATCCCACCCCCCCAAAGGCCACACAGGGACCAATAGGAGGGGTGCCTGCCTGTGGCCCAGGATCCAGACTTGTAAGAGATATTGAGGAAAATTGGGGAACTCGAACATGGACTCTGTGCCATGGCCCAGGAGTACCTGCTGGACCCTCTGCCTTCCCAGGACCTGGGAGCCCCAGAAGCACCACCAGGAGGTACATGGGACCTGGAAAGGGTGGACTACCTGCCCGTAATAGATTTATCTCCCCCCGAAGGAGGCACAGGAATGGGCTTGGCAGGCAGGCCCAGTTATACTTCCACCTTAGAATCTGGGACAGCCTCAGTGCTATGTCACTGCTAGTGCCAGCCAACTTGTGAGAACCAGAGCTGTGCCCCAGAGCCCAGGAGAGATATGAGACCTCAAGTTCCAGAGGACATGAGCCCCTGAGCCTATGGTCTACTGGGGCTTGGGTTCAGGTGGCGTGGCCCAATGTCACCCCTTATCAGTCCCCATGAAGAAGGGGTGCCTGGTCCACTCGGGACCACTCTCTGGAGAAGCAGGCAGCCTAGCACACGCCCTCCAGGTATGAGTCCATCCGTGCCTCCAACCACGGTGACATCATTGCAGCAACTGCTCCTGCAAGGGGGTGGGTACTCTGAGGTGTCAGCCCCCATAGGGGAGCACCTCCTCCAGGCTACATGAAAAAGAATTTGGAGGGGCGAATATGTTGACATTTTTGCCTCCCTATTCAGAGATCCCATTATTGATCCAGTTGAATGGGAGGATAAGAAAGACAAAGAACGATATAGGTGCCCCAAGTCAGATCGGAATTAATCAAACTGGACTGCGGCCTATTCAATATTTTAAAGGGTTATGCTACAGGCATATCCTAAGAGGGTTTCCAATTTGCTGAAATATGCGGACATTGTCTGCAGGGCATACGACTCAGGCCCTCTCGGGGTCTCCCTTAGTTATGATGAGGCTTTCTGGCACAGGGTGGACTTAGGTGGAATGCACAGTACACACCAGATCTATGGGATTAACTGCATGAATGATGCAGCCAATGCACCTAGGGAAGATAGCGGCCATGTGTTCACCTGTGGGGGCATGACTCCAGCCAGTGACCCCTTTCATTCAAAAGGATGTAAGGGGAATGAGCTTAGGGGAGCCCAGTGCAGGGAATTCACCCGGTCTGGTAAATATTTCTGGGCGGGGTGTAGATTTTGGCACTCCTGGACCATTTGCAGGGGCTCCCATGTGGTGGCCAAGCAGCCATGGGCCACGGGAAAGAACAACCCTGCCCACCTGGAAAAATGAAATCAGGGCAGCTCTGTGGGTGGGGCAACAGAAAGGGCCCCAACCCCAGTCAGGTTTGAGCAATTGGAAGCCACCCTTGCTGGGCACCCAAGCCAGGAGGAAGTAATGTATATAGGTAGTGGTTTCCAAGATGTTTTTAGGATCCCTGATCACAATGTACACCAGGCAAAGATAGCCCCAAATTTGAAGTTCGTGGCTGGGATGAAGCCAGTTGTTCAGGCCAAGTTCAACAAGGAGCTGAACAAAAGGCGGGCGGTTGGCCCCTTCGAATCCCGCCCCCATTCCTGAACTTGGTAGTCTCCTCCTTGGGTGTTGTGCCAAAGAAGTCCCAAGGAAAATTCAGGCAAATCCACCATATGTCCCACCCATGTGGCAGGTCAGTGAATGACGCCATTCCAAAGGAACTCACGTCAGTCCAGTATGTACCATTTGATGCCATAGTGTGGAAGATTAAAACCTTTGGCCATGGACCCTCCTTGCTAAGTGCGATATAAAGTTGGCTTTCTGTCTGCTGCCAGTTCACCCAGACAGTTTCCACCTCTTGGACTTCATTTTGGGGGGCATTATTACTTTGACAGAGCAATGCCCATGGGCTGTTCAATTTCATGTTTGGTTTTTGAGCTGTTTAGCTTCCTAATTGAATGGGTGGTCAAGCAGCACGTGACAGGTGGGGACATCACAAATAGAGATGGGCGAATGCAGTTTGGAATTTCGGAGTTCGGCCCAAGCTTAGCCTGTTCAGACGACTGAACCAGAACCCGAACTGACCGAACCGAAATAGATTCTGAACATCGAAATGACCGAACAGTTCGGTCAGTTCGGGTCAGTTCAGGTAGCAAAAATGTGTCACTGGAAGGCAAAACATGACAGGGAGGGTGAGTCAGCTGAGGAGCAGACTTCCAGGAACCAGGGGTGGAGAGTTTTGGAGTAGCAGCCAGCCTGCCCAATCACCATCCTTTTTCTCCTCACACCACTTGCTTCGCAATCTACGATTGGCCATGGGCTAGGCTGCACAGAGCCAATGGGGCTTGCGGTGAGGCGGGCGCAACAAGAAAAAAAACTGATTGCCTCCCCCCTTCCCAACACCTTCTGAGCTAGTCACTGTTCCTGAACAGCAGACGTTTCAGAAGGTTCCCTTTCTCCCAGCAGTTTTTGTTCCTTCCTGTTCCTAATCCATTGCCATCTTCCTCCTATTTCACCCATCCAACCCATTTACCTCCATATTATCATTTATTTAGATTATATTAGATAGATTTAGGTGTTTGTTTTTGTTTTTACCCCTCCCTGTGTTCAATCTTCCTTCCTCCCTCCCCCTCCATTGTATCCTTTCCCCTCTCCCTCTTATTCCATCCCTGATTCCCTTCCCTTGTTTTACGTTTTGGATTTATTTAGGATTATTATTAGATTGATTTTAATTTCAGTTTTGTACCCCTCCTTGTGTTCTTTGTGTTTCCCCCTGTGTAATATTGTATATATAGATAGATAGTTATTAGATAGATAGTTACTAGATAGATATACATAGTAGTTAGCTTAGTTATAGAGATAGATAGAGATACAGTGTGTTTGTAGGACAAGGCCTTTGTAGTTAATTATTAGGATATTCCATTTAGTTCAATAGGTTTTAGAATAGTTAATAGCAGTTAGATTTAATGTAGAGATAGATATATTAAAAAAAACACCAGCCATTCCAGCTCCAGGACCCACTGTCAGATTCTGGGGCCTACATTACAGGCAGGGAGGGCTGTGGCCAATATGTATCTAGAAGCTGCCACTCTAGCCCCAGGACCCACCGTCATGGGTCTGGGGCCATAATTCCTCGCACAGAGAGCCTTTTTCTGAATGCCTGAACCGATCCAAACACGACCGAACCAAACGGCTGAATCCGAACATGGCAACCGAACTGAACGACTGAACCAAACGAGCAAACCGAACTGGACCGAATCGAATGGCCAAACCCAAACCGCGATCTGTTCGCTCATCCCTAAACACAAAATATCTTGATGACTTCCTGGTCATGGGCAGGCGCAGCACAGCAGAGTGCATTGGCATGATGGAGACTTTATGGAGGGTGGTTGAAAAGATAGGGATCCTCCAAGGGCCCCCCCACAAACAGAGGGGCCTGCTACCACTTTAACATACCTGGGCATTGAGCTCGACACTGTCTGGGCCATTTCCCATCTCCCTGGTGACAAGCTGACAGTGAAAATTGACCACTGCTTACCAGCCACGAAGGTAACTGTCCAGGACATGCAATCCCTAGTAGGCAGCCTTAACTTTGCTTGCCAGTTGGTGGTGGTGGGTTGTGTTATTCTCTTATGCTTATATGAAAAACTAGGAGGCAACCTCCCTGAGTATTACCACATACAAGTGACCCAGGAGATGAAGGATGACTTGAGAACATGGGCTCAATTCCTGGCTGAGTTCAACGAGGGTCAGTTTTTGGCAGGAATGACTGTTGCTTAAGGCTAAGTTGCAGGTCCTTTCTGACATGACAGGGGGCGCTGGCTTTGCGTGCATTTCCCATTGTACTGCGTGACTGACTTCGCAAACCAGTCTGACCTGTTCTGATGCAATAACATGGTGGTGATATATGTCATTAATTCTCTGTCCTTGAAATCCCACCATATCTTAAAGATAGTTAGGGCATTTGTGCTGGCCTATTTAAGGCATAACATCTTGTTTGTGCTCTCTCTCACTTCAGATGGACCGGTTGTGCTCACTGGCACCTGGAGCTAGCCTGACCCTGGAACCCTTGCCAGCAGTTGTGTGGAGCCTGGGATCTTAGAGCTCTTCAACACCATCCAAGGATCCCTTGCAGTGTGGACCAGGGCAGCCTACAACAGGGCGTTTAGGGAATTCCAAGAATTTTGGGCCCAACGTGGGTGGGACCTGGGTTTCCCCATTCCTGAGGCCCAGATGCTTCAGTTTGCCCTTGCCCTGAAAAGGGGAGACTGGCAGTATGGACTATAGCTGCCAAAGTATCAGCACTGGTTTCATGAGTGAGGTGGCTGGTCATCCCCCGCCGGACAAGGACTTTTTCTCTGTAGTTTGTTATGACCAGTTTGAAGTTAAACTTTTTTCTGCTGTGTTCAAGATAGCTTTCTTTGGGGCTTTTTGCGTGAGTGACATGGTGGTGGAATCTGCACGGGATGGCACAGGTAGAGCTCTCAACCTTGAGGATGTCAGGGTGAAGCATCACTTGCTGTGCCTCAGTTTGCGGCATTCTAAGACTGATCAGAGGGGCAGCAGCCAAAAGGTCATACTGCACAGGGCCAGCTCCCTGGAACTGTGCCCAGTATGAGCATTCGAAGGGAATCTTGCGGTTCAGCCTCCTTGGCCAGGGTGTTGTTCCGGCGCACAGATGGAGCATACTTGACTAGATTCCAATTTAAGGCTGTGCTCCGCTGGACCTGGTCTCATCTCGGCCTCCCTCCCTCTGACTATGGCTGCATTCCCACCTTCAGTGGCAGTGGTGGCAGCGGGAGGGGCGAGGGAAGACGCAGCAATGCGAAAGAGCTGGCAGACAGGAAAAGAGCCAGTGCAAATGAGGCTCTGCCACAGCTTCTCTCATGCATGTCAGGGCAGGATTTTGCACCCTGACATGCACGAGAGAAGTCGCGGCAGATCCCCTTTCACACCGGCACTTTTCCCATTGGCCGGCTCCTCCGCACTGCCACATCTTCCCTCGACCCTCCCACTGCCGCCACTGCCGCTGCAGGTGAGAACACAGCCTATGGGTACCATTTGTTCCATATAGGAGTGGCCACCTTTGCTGTTGCAGCTAGACTACGTAAGTGGGACAGTTGGGTGTTTGGGAGGTTGCGATCACAGTCGCCCCGAGCTGTTTCAGGAGGGGCGGGGTAAAAATATGATTAAATAAATAAATAAATAAATAAATTTCAGGCCTATGTGCATGATCCCGGGCATGAATTGTGCTTACTGTTGTTTGTGTACCCAGGTACATATAGGCCCCCCCATAGACACCTAGTCTGGATCATCGGCCATAGCCTCGTGCACTGGGCAGTCAAGGCGACTGGGCAGACTCATTGGGGAACCCATTGGGTCTATCTCCTTGAACTGAGATCATATGGAAAGGGCGCAGTGGAATGCATTGACATCAGTTACTGCCAGCCCTCCGAGCACATGCAACAGAGTGTCGACTGGATATGGTAGTAATTCACCTAGGCGAGAAAGACATCTCACGGATGAAAGCGGTTAGGATTATTGTTAATATCAAGAACAACATGCTCGAGTTCGAGAAGCTTTTCCCTGCAGCATTGATAATCTGGACTGAATTAGTCAGCTGGGTTTTATGGGATAAAGTGGGGAGACCAGGGAAGGTTGTCAAAACCAGAAGGAATATTAACAGGGTTGTAGTGAAGTGGTTTACCCAGAAAGGGGGTCGTCGCATAATCCACCACTCAATCTCCCATAGGAAGCCCGAGTTTTATTGCCCTGATGGTGTGCATCTGTCGCCCGAATGAGTTGATTACTATTTATCCATGAAAGCTAAGTTAATAGAGTTACTGGGTTTGAGTTAGGTTGGGTTGGGCTCATCCAGTTTAAGTCTGGTGGTCTTTTAGTGGCAGGGGTCTAGTACTGCTATGCTGTTAAATACAGAAATTAAGTAGAATGGGAGTCATCTCATTATGAGCTGGGGAAGCCGAGGGCAGGAAGGGACAGGCACGGTCCCCAGCTTTCTGACACCCGACTCCTTACCTTACTCCAGTCCGAAAAGGACATTGTCCCCTTTGACCATGGCCTCAGAAGGGGAGACGTTATTGTTAATGGGATTGGAATTGGAGGGTACATCCAGGCCAGACCCTCACAATTATTATTGTTGACCTGTTTTTTGGTTATTGTTGTACTGGACCCAAATTGTAATGGGCAATTACCCCCACCTGGCCTAATTTAATTGTAATAAAGAGTGTGGTCATTAAACCCCAAAATTTGGTCCTTTTTTCATTCCAGATGCATCGACAACAGACAAGAACTCAGCACCTCTACAGACTGCTGATGCCTACAGAAGATGGTATAACTGGAACTTAATCAAGTAACAGTACCATCAGCAACCTGGATTTGACCAGCTCTTCTTGGTCATCATTTACTTCTTTCTTGTCTCCTATTATTTTGGAAATGTTCATAAGACCATCATCACCTCTATGCAACAAACAAGCCAACCTGAGACTAAAAATCATGCTCCTAATGCTTCTGAAATCCTGAGCCAACCCATTACCTTTTAATGGTGCACAATGTTTTTGGAAGTCTGTTTTAGGGCATCACGCTGAGTCATCTTTATCAAAGGGGAAGAATGGTGTACATCTGAAATGCAGTGAAAGCTGCACAAAAACTCGTTTTGTGAGCTAGGCTTTGCCTTTGCTTCCATGGGAAGAGAATAAGATAGCCATGTTAAAGTATCAGTGGTCACAGCTTTTCATTTGGTTTCCAGTTTGACACAGAACTAAATGAATTCTGATTATTTCCAGTTCATGTGAAATATTATTATTTATTACATAGCTCGAGCAACGTACCCTGCACTGAAAAATCATGAATTAGAGACAGGTCTTGCCCCAAGGGGCTTGCAGTCTAGGATGGAAATGGGAGAGGAAACAAGGGAGAGGGGAACATTGCGATACATTTTCTGGCATGAACAAAAGTGCAGAGCATTAAATCCAACATGTGACTTGTCTAAAACATGTACCCTGTCCTAAAAGGTTGAACTTGAAACTTATGCTGAGGTCACAAGACAAGAAGTCTGGATGCCCTCAACATCACTTTCCAGTCCCCTACCATGTGTCCCCCCTGCCCATCATGACTCAAACAGGTACAAGCTATCCACCGTCTCCTCCTCTACAACCCCCCACCCCAAATGCCTCCATCTCCATGGAGAGAGGTTGGATACGTCTGCTTACTTATATAAGAGAGATAACAGAACACTAGCTGTTATGGTAGCTTCCAAGACTATGGTATTTGGATAAAACTGGCTCCCATCTTCCCCAGGTTTTTAAATATTTTAATTTAATGGCCAATTAACTTGAAGTAGTTAGTGCCTTTATAAAGGACAACATGAACATTACTCAAGTGTTTGCTAATGCTCCAGTCTACCAACATTTGTTGTTGACTGTAGGTTGTAGATTAGACAACAAAGGTTTTTTATCCTGGAACAAATATTTGAGCATTCACACTAGTCTTTAAAAGGTGTGAAAATCCTCAGGTTAACTGTGAACCGGTTGACTCAATATTAAACAAGAAATACACAAAAATACACACAAACATCCTCCCTCACATACACATAATTGAAGATATATCCTAAAACAGTAATTCAAAAAAGGGAATATGAAGGGATAGGTCTGCTTTAGTGAGAAAAGTGTCTGCCTCAGTGTGAAAAACTACACCTTTCCCCCAAATGTAGGCAAGCCCTCTTGGAGTGAGCAAGGTGAGTCTAAAATGATTGTGTCATGTCAGTATAAAAACGGAGCCTATACGCATTTGTGTGGGATTGTTGTAAATAACTGCTACATCAGTTCCTAGGTCAGGTCAAACAAAGATTTTGCACATGCAGCCAAAGGCATAAAGACAATCCTAGGTGTTGAACTAAGCATTTGTGAAAATGGCCACTCAGGATTTTATGACCTTTCATGGATACATATTACAACTGTTTATGCACAATATTAGTCCTTTGAAAAATGAAATGTTTGTCAATTGCACGTCCCTCCCCCTCACACTTTACCTTGTTTTCCAAAACATTAAAGACTAGCCTCTTAAAATAAAGCAAAAACAAGTGCCTATAATTTGAAAGCCATTGATTTACTTATTTGAGCATGTAAAATAATTCAAGCTGTTCCTTCTTCCATTCCGATGATTCCAGCAGGGGAGAGATTTGTGCTGTCTTTGCCAATGATCTGAAATGTCTCATGCAAGCTTGACGTGAAAGCAGCCGCTATAATTCTCTTTGCAAATGGCCTCCCCCAACAAAAGTCAGCATATGTAATGCTTCCAATTATAGATAAAGTGCATACGTTTATATGTTACTACCCCGGTCTTGATAACTGCTGCTTTAAATAGAGTCATGGAAGATATAGGTGACGAGTGTGCCCATCAGCCAACTGTCATTATGTCAGCCCTGCTGATAGCTGTCGTCGTGCTGACAATTAGCAGTTTCTCAGAGTCAGTATCGTGCCTAGTTACGTTAGTTCGTCATTCCTACTGAACTAAAACAAATGGGTAGTGACTTTGCGTGACACTAGATTAGAATTACATGCTGGTGCATATGAAGTACAGCACAGGGAAATCAATAAGAATAATCACAAGACTTGGTGATGGGCTACAGATTGTACTGTTGTTGCCATTGCTATTAGCATAAATTTGGGGCACAATAAAACTTTCTGGTGGGAAAAAGAATACTTAATCCATTTTGCACCCACTTAGGGACTCGGCTAAGTTTTAACACTGGGAAGCATTTATTAAAATAGAATCATCTTAATTTTACCTTAATTTGTTCATGCACACTGTAATTAGATCAGGGCAATTTCTGACATGCTTTGGTGCTTCTAAATCTCTCCTCATTATTTAGTGCATCATATTGGGAGTTCTAAAAGGAAAAGTGGAACTATTATTTCTTTTAGACAGTTACAAAAACATATAGGAATTTTTGAAAAGTTTAGGAAACTAATTCTGACAGCAAGATTTTCCTTTGATCTTAACAGAAAATGTTTAAATGGTACATGTAATTAAAATCTTTATCATCAGCATAATTAAGCTCAAAAGGTCATCACCCAAAGAGGAAATATGTTCTTGCTTCTCATTATATACCAGGCAATTGTATAATGAAGAAATTCTATTATAATTCTGTGACATAATTATTATTCTGTGTCAGAAAGATTCCATTCTACTACTACTACTATTACTAAACAGTGGACCTAAAACAATTTACCTATGAGCCTGTGGGGATATTTTTAGAGAAACTCTAGATGTTACCGTATTCTAAAGAGGAAAAAATAAAAGAGTCTGTGTCCTCAGGGTGAGGAATGAAAACTGTTTCCACTGACAATTCCCAGGTGAGCTTGTAGCATAGCACAGGCCCAGGAAAGGACAATGACAGGTCGACTGATTAGTGTTGCTCACGGCTGTTGAATTTCTCTCTTTTTCTCAGTGGGTATCAGTATAAATAGCAGAGCATTTGAACTCCCACAGGCTTCTTGGACAAAAAAGGGCAGCCTTTAAAACTCAGAAACATAGACATGCTGAACATTTAAATCAGAGAAGAATCCTAGCTCATCTTCATAACAATTTCCAAACTTTGTTCTATTCACTATTCACCCAGGCAGCCAAAATGCACCACCCACAACATCACACACACACACACACCCCAAATACTTACTTCTTACAAATATTTACTACAGTATTTACTTTATTTTTATGTTACAACACTTTTGTACCAAGAGGGGAAGAGCAGGGGTGGGGAACCTCTGGCTTGAACCCAAAAATGAGCACATGGTAAGGGAGCAGAGAATAGGGCATGCACACAAACAGAGGGGAAGATCCATGACACAGATCTATGATCTGGATCCTCCTTCCTGAGTACACTCCATAGGCACCTCCACTTCCAACTTTTCTGCAGCTCTCAAGAACTTGTACTAATTTTTCAATTGGTCCCTGGGCGGGAAATGTTTCCTCACCTCAGAGTCAACACTTTTCAGTATCCTTCCTACAAGCTCCCAGACCAGTGAACAAGAGAAACAAAATACATGGAAAATGCTTAAGATTGCAAATTCCCAGTAGCATCAGATTATTTGTAGAGTGGAGGACAAAATTAAAAGCTGCTAACACTATTTTCCCCTGTCAAAAACACTAAAACCACACAAGACTGTGCAAACTATAAAGCAAGTATTTTTGAAGTGCTCACGCTGTAACAGAAAGATTTAATATAACAAGTCAGACCAGGCATGCCTCAACTGTCTCTGCTCTGAGTGTGCTCATGGTGCATGCACAGAAAAACATGATGGGGCTGATTCCATGTCCCACACGTGCTTCCCACAACCTGTGCATGGATGCAACTCGTGCGCATGCAACACACGTGCACATGCATTGGAAGCACTTTGTGCTGCGTGGAGGTAGTTTGGGATTGTGGCCATTGCCTTTCAGATCTGTGTGCTTTTGTGCATGTGCCAGTAAGCCTCGTCCCTCACCCACTGGCATTCTGGCCAGCTGAGAGGCAGCTGGAGGAGGTAGAGTGCATGGAGACTGGTTGGCTGGCCACTCTGCTGGGGGGAGGGGGAATGCAGAACGGGAAGGCCCCTCCACCTTGCTTTTCATGTGCCTCAGTAACATAGCTGGGAGGCAGTTCAGGCCAGTAGGCTGGGCTGGCTGGCTGCAGGGAGTTCAGGGGATAGGATACTGAGGTGTGTGTGTGTATGCAGGAAACAGGATCCTGGTAGCCAGTTTGTGCATGCACAGTTTTTAAAAAAGACTTTATTTCTTATTTTTAATTCTAAAATGGATGAAATGGAAATGGATGAAAGCAAGCAATTGATTGCTTATTAATCTGTTTTTGTAACATTGGTTAAGAACATGAGCCCATTCATTTTTATAACTAATAGAAAACTTTATGGATGCACACTCCAAGTATTCAGGAAGCATCAGGCATGAAAAACAGCATGTAATTATTCCCCATCAGATCTTTAATAGGCACTCTTCACACACACACAAACACAGACACACACAAAAACACACACACACACACACACAGAGTGTTCTTAAATGAGATGCCGCCACACATGGACAACTGCTGTCCACATGGGAGAGGGAGATGTGCACCAAGGGGCCATTTAATTTTTGTTTCAGTTTTTGATATTTAAATCTGTCATTTTTGTTTTCATAAATATCAAAGGGTTGTTTTCATTTACCACTGGTTTCAATGGAAAACACATTTCTGTAACTTCTTGGTATTTTACTATATGTGACTGCAACTTGGTTTGCTTATACCTCCAATGGAAGGCAGTATGTGTACCAAATTCCAAAAAGATTGAATAAAGGAATCCAATTTTAGAAGCAGTTGAATTAATTTATTTTGCAAAAATCTTCATATACATTCTTAGGTGTAACTTCTTTGCCTCTTATTTAATTTAGATGAAACTTGGAAAGTTTATACCCCTTCCCACATTTACTATCTCTGCCAATTTTCAGAAGGATTTGATAAAGGGTACTGGTGGTATAATGAATTAACTTCTAAATGTATGTCTGACTGTAACATGGTTATAGTCCTAAAAGTGTAGATGAAATTTTGCAGGGATGTATATCGTACTTCCCTGATCATCTCTGCCAAATATCAGAAAGGTTCCAATTTTATATGCCTGCACCGCATATGCAGAGAAGGAGTCTATGCCAGGGATTCTCTTACATGTCACTGTGGTATAAGATCGGTTTGTGATGCTAATTGGTCAGCAGAAATGTCAACCAAATATCCTCATTCTGT
>QEPC01003342.1:874300-886376 GCA_003113815.1 Sphenodon punctatus
GCCAGTGAATGTGTCTGTCAGTCTTTTGGGTTGCTACACATTCTCCCTCTACAGTCTCCCTTCCCCTGCCATGCCAGGTGCCTGCCTCTGACTGGCACTTCATGTGCTGCTATTTATCTGAATAATGGTCTTCAAGGGGACAACTTCAATTGTTTATGAAATTTGGTCCCTTTAACAAATTGTCCTGTCGTTTGGCAGAGATGCCAGGAAAGGTATGTGATACATTCCTGCCAAATGCCCTGTAAACATGATGGAATATAAAACTGTTACAGCTGGAAATGTATTTTCAAGTTAATGTTTTATACCATCCGGACCCTTCATCCCATCTTTCTGAAAATTCGCATGAGTGTTAAACTTGTGGAGGGACATAATATTTATTTATTTATGAAATTTATATCCCGCTCTATCCCACCACAGGCAGCCCAGAACAGGGAACAGCATAAAAAACACAAGCAACCCCCCCTTCCTCCCCCCGCAACCCCTACCAAACCTACCCTTCTCCCTCACCAAATGCCTGATGAAACAGCCAGATTTTGCAGTTCCTACAGAAGGCCTGGGCCTGACGTGCCCCCAACATCCAGAGGTGCAGTGTGACCACTGAGAATGCCCTATTCTGCGTGGCCCCCTGGGAAACCCAGGGGACCTCTAGCAAGGCACCCCCAGTCAACCGCAGGTGTTGATCTAGAACCTGGGGAGTGAGGCAGTCTCACAGATAAGCAGGGCACAGGCCATGTAAGGCTTTATAGGTTTAAACCAACACTTTGAATCGGGCCCAGAAGGCTATTGGCAGCCAGTGAAGAGATCGAAGCACTGGTATAATGTGCTCCTGGTGGCCCAACCCCACCAGTACTGGGCTGCTGCATTCTGCACCAGCTGCAGCTTCCAAGCCATCACCATAGGTAGCCCCACATAGAATGCGTTGCAGTAGTCTAATCAAGAGGTAATAAAAGCATGGTTGATTGTGGCCAGGTCCAGAACCGAAACCAGCCACCAAAGCTGCCACACCAGATGTAACTGGCAGAAGGCACTCCTCACCACATCCTCCACCTGGAGATCCAGGCAGAGCTGCCCATCGAGGAGCACCACCAAGTTCCGCACCTGAGATGTCAGCTGAGGAAAAACTCCATCAATTGATGGAGCTGTCAACTCCGCCGACCTACCCACTCGCATCACCTCCATCTTGTCAGGATTCAGTCGCAGTTGGTTAGCCCTCATACAGTCCCCCAAAGCTGCCAAACACCGGGTAAGCACCGAGACAGCCGGGCCTGGGTCGGTCAAAAATGAGAGGTACAGTTGGGTGTCACCTGCATACTGATGACACCTCACCCCGAACTCTCTTATCACCTCGCTGAGCGTCTGCATATACACGTTGAACAGGAGAGGGGACAAAACCGAACCCTGTGGGACCCCACACGGGAGGTCTCGGTAAGATGAAAAATAATGACTGAGTAACACCCGTTGAGTTCTTCCGGTCAGGAATGAGCAGAACCATTCAAGAACAATCCCGCCCACCCCCACACTGTCCTGCAGGCATGTCACCAACATCTCATGGTCAATGGTATCAAACGCTGTCGATAGATCTAAAAGGACCAGTAGGGTCAATCGACCCTGGTTCTTTTCTCGGCAAAGGTCATCCAACAAGGCCACAAGTGCTGTCTCAGTGCCATGACCCGGACGAAAATTGGGCCTGGAAGACAATAGGCAACCATGCAGAGTATGGAGCACAGGCGTAATGTGCTCACGGCGGCCCATCCCTATTGGGAGATGGGCAGCCACATTCTGCACCAGCTGCAACCTCCGGACCGTCATCAGGGGCAGCCCCATGTAGAGCGCGTTGCAGTAGTCCAATTGAGAGGTAACGAGAGCATGGATGATTGTGGTCAGATCCGAGTCCGAGACATATGGACGAAGCCATCGCACCAGATGTAATTGGCGAAATGCTTCCTTCACCACAGCCTCCACCTGACAATTCAGGCGAAGCCCCCCAGACTCCAAACCTGGGCAGCCAAAGGGGGGCAGACCCCGTCCATGACGGGAGCCACCACCCCATCGGCCCTCTCCACCAACATCACCTCCGTCTTGTCAGGATACAGCTTCAGACAGCTCGCCTTCATCCAATCCCCCACAGCTGCCAAGCACCGGTAAGCACCGAGACTGCTGGACCTGACTCATTCAAAAATGAAAGGTAAAGCTTTGTATCATCGGCGTACTGATTACATTGTATGCCGAACTCTCTCATGACCTCCGCCAAAGATTGCATATACACGTTGAACAGGAGAGGGGACAAAACAGAGCCCTGCGGGACTCCATACGTGAGATTCTGGGGAGATGATGTACATTCCCCAAGAACCACCCGCTGAGTTCTCCCTGCCAGGAATGAGCGGAACCATTCAAGAACAATTTCCCTCACCACGGCTCGATCCCGCAGCCTCGTCACCAACAACTTGCGATCAACGGTATCAAATGCCGCCGACAGATCCAGTAAGATCAAAATTGTGGATCTGCCCTGATCTAATTTGCGGCATAGATCATCAACCAAGGCCACAAGTGCAGTCTCCGTGTCAAACCTGGGGCGAAAGCCTGACTGCGAGGGATCAAGAAAACCGACCCAGTCCAGGTGCTCCTGTACCTGCCAGGCCCCCACCTGTGGCCCGGCAATAGCTGGCCGGTGAGTCAACGCTCAAAGATAGTTTTTTGAGTAGAGGCCATACCACCCCCTCTTTAAGGGAGGCAATGACCACCCCCATCAGCAGCAGCCCTAATGTCTCCTGGCTGACCTTCACCAGCCAGGATGGGCACGGATCTAATTCACAACAGGTGGCCTGAACTGTTCCAAGAACCTCCGCCACATCAGCGTACGATACCCACTGAAATTGATCCCACAACCACCGACCGGGGTGTGTGTGTGTGTGCTTCCTGTACCTCTGCTTCATCCACTGTCATTAATGCAGTATCGAGGTTGTGGTGAATCTGAGCGATTTTATCTGTGAAAAAGTCAGCAAATATGTCACAGCAGGCACTGGAAACTTTCAGTTCCAGGCGGAGAGAGGCCGGACTGACCAGCCTCTGCACCACCCGGAAAAGCTCCGCTGGACGTGACTTCGCAGACGTAATAAGGGCAGCAAAGAACTCCTTCTTTGTTGCCCATATTGCAACAGCATAAGCTCTTAAACTGGCTTTATGCTGCAATTGGTCAGTNCCCACCCACATCCACACCTCTTATGAAAGATTGACTTAGCTGCAAGAGAATAATTCTTCTCTCAGAAATTACACTGCTCCTGATAGTAAGGTTACCTACCGTTTAGTCAGTCCTCCAAAATCCAAGAAAATGCACTTTCTGCCAAGCGTAAACTGCCAGTGCTGATAGCATACAAATTGTAGATATAGTGAGAGGTTTACAGTCCTTGTAGTTATTGCCTGAATTTGTCTTCAATTAGGAGTCTGAGGAAAAGAGAGGTGTGTGGCTCTCTTTAGAATGAAAAATAATCCATATCTTCTCCATCATGCATGGTTATTGTCTTTTAGTCAGTCTATTTCTCTCATTACCCTAAAGCCCATATCCAAGCACAATATCCAAATACATCTTTCATTAGTAGCTCAGATCATGAGTGAATAAAAGTATTACAACGTGATGGATGTTCTGAGGCCAATATGAAATGCGGTGGGTATGAAGCAAGTTGTGTTTGTTGGACAGATGTCTGCACGTTAGAAGTTCTCGGTAGGAGTCCTGGCTGAGACCAAGGATTAAATATGCACATGTATTGACTCCCACATGCCGTGTGCAAGGAGGAGGACTTTCAGAACCAGCAAGTGAGAAACCCAAACATGACCATTAGATTCAATAGTAACTAACCTTCACTCGGTCAGTTCATTCTCGGCGTACTTACAAATAGCTCACTTTATTTGTCGTAGTGGATTCGAATTATTGGTTGTGAACGCGTACATTCCTCCGACCTCCTCACTTTTCTATAATGAAGAGTTGGGGAAAATTCTTGATTTACAGGTTATTGATGCCCTTTACAAATTCCCCCAGGCAATTCTTATACTGGGGGGAGATTTAAATACCAGGATGGGCAACCCTGTCAAAGAAGCGCTACTTGAAGATTCAGATGGTATGACTGTATTTCCATTCAATTTTGCTCATACCTCCTGTGACAGTTATGTTAGTACTAGGGCTTCAATAGTGGCAAATTTCATAAATGAATTTAATTTAGTGATCCTAAATGGACTCTTGCCTGGGGATCTTGAAGGCATTTTTACGTATTATGCACCTTGGGGGGGCTAGCGTAATAGATTATTTGATGACCTCTACATCCTCCCTTCATATCATGAGAGAATTGCATGTAGTCCCTAATTTTCTCTCAGACCACCTCCCACTGGTTTTGGTGTTCGATGATTTACGGCTACAGAACAAACCTGTAGAGGATAGAGAGGAAAGATCTACAAGGAAAGGGACATATGAGACATATAAAAAATGGTCACATGAGCTGGGAATAGCTTTTTCTGCATTCTGCGGCTCTCAGGTAATTAGCAATTTAATTAAAAGTTTTGTGACTGATGGGGATGATCTTGTTCTGCGGTTTGAGCAGTTCATTGATCTATTACATCCTCTTCTTACGGACTAGAAAAAGGTATCCCTGACTGCTGGAGGTTCCCTGTCTTGGTTCAATGGGGACTGTCGTAATCTTCGATCTAAATGTCGGCATTTAGCTACAATCCGGAAAACTAATCCAACTAGAGAGAATATTGAAGGTGTGATAATTTTTTGAAACAATATAAAACATTGTTGGCAGCCAAGAAATTGGAATCTCAGAAAAGAACTTGGAGTGAATTATTGGCAGTTACTCAAAAAAATTCCAAACAATTTTGGAAATCGATTAAAAAAAATTATGCTGATCATTCAGATTCCAGACTACCAGAACTGTGTGGGAACTTCACTTTTGTACCCTCTTCTCAGATCCCGGTTCTAAGATACAATGGGTGTTTTCAGACGTTACGGGGCCGCTTGGCCCCGTACCGAAAACAACCCATTCATTCCCCACCGGGGTCACCCCGTCACACCATATCAGATGTGCCGGGGGGGATCCTGGAAGGGAATCTGGGAGGGGGCGGGGCCGCGCGGCACAACGTGCGGCCGCACGGCCCCGCCCCCTCCACGCACCCCGCCACCCGCCCTCTGGGGAGACGGGCAGGCGGCGGAGCCAATGCGGCCGCTGCGTCGGGCTGGATTCGCCACGGCCCGGGATCCCGCCGGGGATCCCAGGCCATGACAACCGGCTAGACGTTACTTTTTTTTGGTCCCCGCTGGGGATCTTTTTGACCACGCTTCCTGGGACATTCCCCCAGCTAGCCCGGGAAGCGTGGTTCAAATTGACCCCATGTGCGGATTGACCATGGCGAACATCTGGCAGCCGCCAAACAGACGTTCGAGTCACAGTGACCACAGGTGGGTATTCACCGTGGTTCACTGTGATCTCGTAATGTCTGAAAATACCCAATGAATCTTGATGTATCTATTGGACAGGTTTCAAGAATGGCCAGCTCTCACTCATATTGAAGTGAAAGAACTGATATCTGGTCTTAAGCAAGGGAAACCCCCTGGGGGAGATTATATTACTCCAGATATGCTCAAATCAGATCCTGATTGGTGGGCAGATATTTTGGCCCCTTTATTCTCCTATATTAATCTGACAGGGAATATACTAAAATGTTGGCTTCAAGGTATAGTAGATCCAATCTTCAAAAAAGGGGATCCACATCTGCCACAAAATTACAGACCAATTAGTTTGTTATCGGTCGTGGGCAAGCTTTATGTGAAATTTCTTCTCATAAAATTCCAACATTGGCTGAAGGCCAACTGTGTTTTGGAGCCAGAGCAGGCAGGATTCCAGGAGGGACAGTCGACAGTGGATCATGCCTTTGTCCTTGCTCAGTTAATATCTAAGTTTGCCCAGGCCCATAGTAATCCCTCCCTTTTCCTGTGTTTTATTGATTTGTCATCAGCTTTCGACTTGATAAGTAGGGAAAGACTGTGGTTCAAATTAAATAACACTTCTATTAATCCAAGACTTCGTTATTTGATAATTAAGTTGCACTCCAACAACACCCTCCATGCTAGATATAATAGGAACCATCTTCTGACAAGAGAGATTCCTGTGAAGCGTCGGGTAAGACAGGGTTGCATCCTGGTACCGGCTCTTTTTAACTTCTATCTCAACAATGTCCTGAAATTTATGGATATTGAGGGACTACACCCTCCCCTTCTTGGAAATAGATACATTCAGATTATGTTGTATGCCGACGACACTGTACTAATCTCACGTTCTCAAGTGGGCATTCGTCGCAGCATGGAGAGGTTCAATCTCTTTTGTCAGTTGGAATATCTGACTGTTAATTATTCCAAGACAAAGATGTTGGTAGTGGGCAAGAGCCGGAAAAAGCATTGGTGGTTTATGGGAAACTGTCAGGGCTGCCGCCCGTAGGAAGGCTCGCCCTCAAGGGAATCCCCCACGGCAGTGGCAGGAGCAGGCTGGGGGCTCCCCGCCCCCTTCTGGGCCGTAGGTTCCAGAGTGCTCAACGGGGCCGCCGGCCGCCGAGTTAGGGTTTCGACCGGTGGCCACGCCCCCAACATCAGGACACGGTCTGGGCCTTCTCCCGCCCCTGCTGCGGTGCTCAGAATGTCTGAGAGCACGCACGGGGTGGGGCCTGGGGCTTAAGAACCAGCGCTGCTGAAGCAGCGGCACTGGCAATTTCTGAGAGACCGGCCCCCCGTTTGAACTGGTTGTTGCTTGAATTGTGGAGCACTTGATACTTAGAAGTTGTGCGACTGAACCTCCCTTCCCTGGAACCTGGACGACTGCTGTGAGTGCAAGGAACTGATTGACTTGAGATAAGTGTGTGTGTCCTTGTTTATCCTCCCCCTTCCCTGGGTTGCTTCTTCCTCCCCTGCGAGAGTGTTCCCCTCTTCTCTTCCCCTGTGGGTCCCCCGCTTCCTATCCCCCTGGCACAAAACCCCACATTGTCCCTTACCCTTCTCCTTCCCCGAAGTGTGTGCTGTTAGGTTTGTAGGGGCATACCTTGGCTTCCCAGTTGTTACCATGCCTGATGATGATAGGGGTCTGTTCTCTTTAATTAGAGGTAAAGACCCACACTCTAGCCTTATGGGCATTTTTCTTGCAGGGCGCATGCCCCCCCCCCCCCAATCTGGGAATCAGCCTTGGTTGCATGTGGACTAGTGTGATTGTGTCCCTAATTCCCCCACCTCAGTCCCAGAAACAATGAGGTTGAGCAAGTGCAACAGTATAAATATCTGGGGATTCTTTTTGCTGCCTCTGGGAGATGGAAACTCCATTATGATGCTGCCATAAATCTTATGCGAAGAACCTCTAGCTCAATACAGAGTTTCTTTTTCACCCGAGGTGGCAGGTTAATACAACCAGCATTACATCTTTTTCAAGCTAAAGCTGTGGCCCAGTTCCTATATGCCATACCTGTATGGGGCCTGCAGTATTTAAATGATTTGGAGAAAGTGCAGAATTCTTTTCTTAGGACAATCCTTGGTGCCCTTGGGGGCACCCCACAGGTTCTTCTGAGGGGAGAAACCCTGTTCTCCTCCCTGAGATCTTTGGATCTTCTCTGTATAATTAAATTCTGGATAAAATCTGTATTATATTGCCTGGAAGTGAAATCCCTGCTTAATTTAGCTTGGGGGAAAGAAGCGTTCCATCCATGGGCCAAAGTGGTGGAAGGTGAAGTGAATAGACTTGGGTATTCTAAGGAGACTCCCATTTGGGTGTCAAGGTAGTTTCTACACTAATTACCAAAAGAGTATGTGATCAGGAATTACAGCGGGAAGAAGCAGCTCTTCATTCCCAAAAAGTATCTCCCAATTTTCTCCAAATTAAACTGGCATCCAATCTCCCATTTTATCCATATCAATGCGAAGATTGGCACCTTAGGCAAGCCCTGACATCATTCCGCTTTAATACCTTCCCCTCTGCTATGTTGGAGGGTAGATATAGTGGTACCCCCAGAGAGCTCCGGTTTTGTCAAAACTGCAATACCCAGTCAGTGGAAGTTCGCTCCCACATATTTTTCTTTTGTCCTGCATATGCTGCAGCTCGTAGAAGACTCTTTGATGCTTTAGATGGGAGATTTATTGTCTATTCGTAGGATGTTCTCTTATTGAAACTCCTAGGGTGCCAAGACCCAGAGATTTCTAAAGCAGTAGCAAAATTTTGTGTATCTGTTTTGCTTGCCAAAAGGCAAATTTGCTAGTCTTGATTTGGCAGTTGCTGTGAATATTTAGTAATTGTTTAGGTTGGTTTTAGCTTTTCCTTCTAACCTTAGTGATATCCCTTTCAAGCCCTGATAATTGGGTGTCTTAGCTAACCGACCTTTAGTGGATCCCCTGGACAGATTCAGAATTATGTATATTCTCTTGTTAATTAGTTTACTATGCTTAGATGATTATGTTGTTCTTTATTTATTTGAGACTGGGTAGTTACCTGGGTATTGGTACTGAGGTTTTTATATGTTATATGCTGGGAATCTTTTTTTGTATATGTCATACAATTTTGTATTTACCCTGTACTTACTTTGTATTTATCATTTACTTTGTTACTACTTCTGCCAAAACAATAAAAATACTACTACTACTACTGCTAGCCAATAGAATGCTATGATATCAGCTGAATCTATCCCCTCCCATCTATTGTCCCCCTCCCATTCCTGAAAAATTGCAATTGAGAAGCTTTCCCCACCGAGACAGCTGCTAGCCCCAGACAAGGTAAAAAAGCTGAGCAGGGAATAGGGCTGAAGTGAGAGCAGGTGCTCTCGTTCCATCAGGAAATACCAACCTTTCAGAAGTGCTTTCAGCCATTTGTCAGTATTTCCTGCTTCCGTGCTTCCGGTCCTGTTGGTATCAGCACTCTTGATTTCCTGATGTTTAGGTAATTTCTGGTAATTTCCGGGATCGCCAACAATTACTGAAAAATCCCAATAATACTTGAAATTACCAGGAATTATGGAAGTAGCAGAAAATAGTGGGAAATCATGGAAAATATTGGAAATGCCAGTAGATTTCCTCCTCATGAGAATGAAGGTGAAAGATTTTTTGTTTCAGCTCTAGCAGAGAAAATCATGGGTTTCTGCCTCCCTCCCCCCTTTAATTTGTGCAGGTTAGGAGACCATCCTGGGCACACAAGGGGTGGAGGGGAGGGGGAATCTCACAAGAAACTGAGGGTGTTTTCAGACATGATGCTAACCCCAGTTTAACCACATTTAAACATTTCTTATGCATGTTGCAGGGCTGCATAGGGCACCAATACAGCCCTGCAACGTGTATAAGAAAAGTTCAAGTGTGGTTAAACTGGGGTTAGCGTCATGTTTGAAAACACCTTGAATCACGGTTGAGATGTCTGTGAGATCTTGACCCTGATTCTCAATTATTGCAAGGTTTTCACAAGAATAAAATTAATTCTCGTTTCAGCCCTATGCCTGTTTATGAGGTTCTGCATGATAAACATGTGAGTGAGGGGCTGCACTGATGGAACAGGAAGGTGAATATGACTTAATAGGTATTACTGAGAATGGGTGGGACAACTTCCATAATTAGAATGTAGTAACTGAAGACTATAACCTGCTCAAAAAGAATAGGTGCATCAGAAAGGGAGGGGGACTAGCAGTATATGTCAGAAATGTCTATACCTGCACAGAAATCCATGAGAGTAAGCATGGCACTCCTGTTGAGACTATCTGGGTGAAAATAAAAGGTGAAAGAAATAAAAACAATTTCATTGTTGGAGTCTACCACAGACCACAAAACCAAATAGAAGACATGGATGATGACTTCTTAAAGCAGATTGTACATCTTTCAAGGAGGCAGAAACTTTGGGGGGAAGTGATCATGAAATGCTGCAATTTATGATCTTAAGAGAAAGTAAAGGTGAGCATAGTCAAACATGTACTTTGGACTTTAGGAAAGCTGATTTTAATAAACTCAGAGAAATTCTAGGCAGGATAAACTAAAGGAAAAAGGAGTCAAAATGGGTGGGAGTTTCTGAAAAATGAGATACTGAAAGCACAATCACAAGCAATTCCAATGAGAAAGAAAATGGGAGACATCTAAAGAAACAAATGTGGCTGCACAAAGAGCTTTTTGATGAGCTGAGAATTAATTTTACATCCCTTGTCTCTCCTTCTGTTTCCCCTTCCCTGTCTCCCCTCCCCCTGTCTTTAGATTGTAAGCCCTCGGGCAGGGACCATGTGTCTATCTTGTTTTTTGTAAAATGCCAGGTACATCGCTGGCGCTATATAAATACTTTAATAATAACAATAACAATAACAATAACAATAATAACAATAACAACAACAACAATAATAATAATAATTAATAAAAAGGACACATATAAGAAATGGAAGATGGGACAAGTCATGAAGGACGTATACGGACAAGTAACCTAGACTTGTAGGGATGGTGTCAGGAAAGCATGAGCTGAGGTTAGCGAGGGATGCTAAGAACAAAAACAAGGGTTTTTCCAGGTATGTTCAAAGTAAGAGAGGGAAAAATGAAGCGGTAGATCTGCTGCTCGGTGAAGAAGGTGAAAAGTTAACAGGTGACAAAGGGAAGGCCGAACTACTCAACTCCTCTTTTGCCTCCATCTTCTCCTAAAAGGGAAACTGTGTCCAACGTGGCAGAAGTAGCATGAATGATGAATGCATCCCAGGATAGATAAAGAGTTGGTCAGAGAATAGCTACTCTAAATGAGTTCAAGTCTTGGGGGCTAGATGAATTACATCCTAGGGTACTGAAGGAACTTTGTGATGTACTGCCAGAACCACTGTTTATCATCTTTCAGTACTCTTGGAGAATGGGTGAGATTCCGGAAGACTGGAGACAGGCAAGTGTTATCCCTATCTTCAAAAAGAAGGATCTAGGAAACTAAACTAGTTAGCCTGACATTGATACCTGGAAAGATACTAGAATAGATTATAAAACAGTCAATCTGTAAGCATCTAGAAAACAATGCGGTGATTATTAGAAGCCAGCATGGATTAGTCAACAATAACTCGCCCCGAACCGAACTTGAAAATGGCCGAACAGTTTGGTCATGTTCGGGTGAGTTTCAATGAGTTCGGGGAGGGAAAACGTGACTTCGGGTGGGAAAAACATGACTGGAATGGGGAGGCAGTTGAGGAGCAGACTTCCTGGCACCAGGGGTGGAGACCAGGAGTTGTTTCAGGGCCAAATTATACTGATACAAAAAAAAATCTTGGAATTCAGTATTGGTATTGGTATCGATAGCGCTATTTTCGAATGTTTGGCCAAGTTTGGCCGAACCAAACTCCGTCAAACTGGACAACTGAACCTGAACTTGGTTCACAACCGAACGACCGAACGTCCGTACATCCGAATCGCATTCTGTTCGCACATCCCTAGTTACTAGTTTAGTGGATCATGGGGATGCCATGGACATAATGTATCCTGATTTCAGCAAAGCATTTGACAAATTCCCCCATGATATCCTTGTTGACAAGCTGCTGAAATGTGGGGATGGGCGAACAGGTCGCGATTTAGGTTCGGCTGTTTGGTTCGGCTGCGTTCGGTTCAGCCGTTCGGTGCGGTCGCCGGGTTCGGCCATTTGGAAACCAGCATCGCGAGAAGACGAGCTGTAAACCGGAAATTCATATGCGTGCGGAGCTGTGTGGCGACTTTGTAGTCGAGGAGGAGGAGGTCGCTGCCCCGCCACTTAGTACACCTCCTGTGGTGGTGACCAGTTCCTCAGATGAGGAGCAAGCCTCAGGAGGTGCTGCCACCAGGTTTGTAAACTTTTTTTTTACTTAGCATCCTCTATCACCCCAGGGTGGAGGGTGGGATTTGCACGTGCCAGTCAGGGCCTCCTTTCTAGTTGCAATCCCTAGTATCCCCTAGCACCCCAGGGAAGAGGACAGGATATGCATGTGTCAGCCAGGGCCTCCTTTCTAGTTGCAATCCCTATCATCCCCTAGCACTCCAGGGAGGAGGGCAGGATTTGCACGTGCCAGTCAGGGCCTTTCTAGTTGCAATCCCTAGCAT
>QEPC01003353.1:0-39974 GCA_003113815.1 Sphenodon punctatus
TGCCCAGCAGACAAAATTATAACACCCACAAGAAAGAAACAGACCAGGCAAGGGGAAATGGAGTCAGGCAGAGAGATCCCTCTGGCCTCAGGGTGCCAAGAGCCCACAAAGCAGCAGGTAGAACTAGAAACAATGTGGCACGTAATAATAATAATAATAATAATTATTATTATTATTATTATTATTATTATTTGAAAGAGCATGGCATGGTAAGGGTAAATGTAACCCTCATCCTCCAGCATAGAAAATATGGACAGGCCAGTCCAGCCCAGCCCAGCTCAGCGCAGCCCAACCCAAACCATATCGGGTCAGAACAGGCCAGGAAGCCACCCCCACCCCCAGCCGATTACTTACAGATCCAGCACTTTAGCACACAGCGAAATTCACCAAAGAGAATAGAAAATGCCTGAAGACACTTTTATTTTGCCCTCCTAGACAATCAAACCTTGCCATGAGGCTTGCCATGATTCAAATGTCCCCTCCCATAAAGTTTTCAGAGGAATGGTCTTGGTTGTTGGAACTTTGGACTTAGGACTTTCAGAATCTAATACCTTAATCTTTGGAGAATTCTGAAGTTTTCTGAAAACTGAGTTTCATCCCTAAGAGTGGGCCAATGGTGGGTGGGTAGAGGGTGGGGATGTGCTTCTCTGAAAGCACCCAGAGTGACCTGTGCATGAATAAATGTTCCCAAACAGCTGGCCCAGGCCTTAGGAAGGCCAAAGCCCCACTTTGAGACCTCCAGAAACACCAACCTTCTGCCATCCCCCACAACAGGCAACATGTTCCCTAGCCCTATTAGGAGGCCTCCAGATGCCCTACACCCTGTCTATGTCCAGGAACAGTCTCTGGCAGCAGTGTAAATTCAGGTGTGCACCAGGGACCCATGTTTTATTTTATTTTTTTCATTTTTCATTATCGTTATTTAAATTGTTCATTTTCTTTTTCAAACATATCAAACTTTAGTTTTCATTTTTTCCTTCATTTTCAATTTTCATTGGTTTAAATGGAAAACACGTTTTCGGCTGTAATGTTTTATTTTTTAAATCAAAAGAGTGTCCATGTGGGGGGCTGGGTTGCTTTGTGATTCAAAACATCCCTTTTAAGACCTTAGAAACTATCTTCCTCCCACTTTGTATTGGGTTTTGTTGAGAAGCTTGGGCCATTCACTTTAGTAGTTATAACAGTATATATACCGTCGTCCAGTGCTGGCTCCTTTCAGGTCTCCATATGGGACATGTTGGGAAAATTAGTGGAAGGACTCATCTTCAAATACCCCGAGGGTTTACTTATTATGGCAGGTGATTTTAACGCCCGAATGGGCGCAGATGATCAAGGGATGGCACCCTATTGTGATGGGCAATTATTTAACCCATCAGGTTTATTGGCTGCTAGGAGATCCAAAGATAACCAAATAAACACCTCAGGGATTAGGTTGGCCGAGATGGTTGTGACATTGGAATTCTATATCTTCAATGGCTCTGGGTTTAATGATGCACATGGTGAATACACCTTTGTTGGTGCACAGGGTCCCAGCGTGGTAGACTATATTTTGGTCTCAGCTGGGGTGTTTCCCTATGTAGATGATTTTTCACTGGGACCTCCCCTGGTTGGGGATCATCTCCCCCTAGTCCTTACACTCTTTGCCTCGACCTCTCAATCAAGCCAAAACCAGGGGGATAATTCGAACCTTGAGCAACTTGAAACTCTGGGCCTCTCCTTGGGACAACAATTTGGCTAAATCTTTGGTTGAGTACACTTCTCAGCCTCATATTTCCTCCCTTTGCGAGAAGTAACTTTCATCCTCCAACCAGGTGGAGACTCTGGACCATTATGTTCAGTTAACCTCAGACATCCAAGCTCATATGCGGGGTCAGGGGAGGGGTCCAGTTTATCAGAACTCAGGATAAGTCAACCCTGGTTTGATAAGGAATGCTGGGTAGCCAGATCTAGACTGAAAGCTATGCATTACTCCTATAGAAAGAGCAGAGTCCTGGTTCTGCCCCCTGAATATATTGCATTCAGGGTGAAATATAGGAACTTAATTAATTCCAAAAAGAAGGGGTTTGGGGATATCCAATGGAAAACCCTTCAGCAGGCTGCTGATACTAAGGATGCCAGAAGGTTCTGGAAGGTTGTGAATGGCTCCACAAAGGAGAATTGGAGTACAATTGCCATCCCACTTGCACCAGTGGTCTGGATGGTGCACTTCAATAAATTGTACAATCCTCCCAGTAGAGAACAACTCCAGGACCATTTGGTCCCTGAGCTGGAGAATACCCCCCCCCCCGGCCTCCAGTCCATGAGGAGAAAGTTGAGGCTTTGGTGGACTCCTTTAGTAATAACCGTGCCCCTGGCATAGACTTAATACAAGTTGAGTATCTGAAGAAGCATAAGGCTTGGTGGCTCCCCGTTCTGGCAGTATTGTTCATGGCTATTAATAGCAGTGGAATGATTCCCACGGACTGGGACAAGGCAGTCATTGTCCCTATTCATAAAAAGGGATCGAAAATGGACCCTTCCAACTACAGGCCTATCGGCCTTCTATCTGTAGTGGCCAAAACCTACACAAAATATCTTTTGAGGAAATTGACTAATTGGATGGTCCAGGCAAAGGACCCGTCACCTGAACAAGCAGGGTTTCAGCAGGGACGCTCAACCATAAAGCCGTGTTACATGCTTTACCATCTGGCCGGCAAGTATAGGGCTCGTAATGGAGTCTTTTATGTGGCATTTCTCGATCTCAGGGCAGTCTTTGTTTCAGTGACCCAGGCTGCCCTGTGGAGAAATCTGCAGGCTTCATCAATAGACAAGCACCTGCTTGCCCTGATTTACCTGCTAAACGCGCATTCTACTTTGGTTATGAAATTAGGCAAACAAGAGCATATTACTCCCCCAGTTAACACTTCATTAGGGGTTAGGCAGGGGTGTGTTTTATCCCCAGCCCTTTTCAAATATTTCATTGATGATTTGATACCTGCTATGGCCAATCCTCGTTTCTTTCCTCTGAATTTAGCCTCGCAGCCCGTTGGCTGCCTATGCTATGCCGATGACATAGCTCTGCTTTCACAGACACACGTAGGTCTTAACCGGCAGCTGCATGCCTTTGCAACAATTTGTCACACTAATCATCTGTCCATTAATTATGAAAAGTTCAAGGTCTTGGTCTTCACTTCCAAACTGAAAATGCAGTCTTGGTCTATCGAAGGAAATGCCATCCAGCAAGTCCCTGTATTTTGCTACCTGGGTTTTCTTTTTCATAGATCTGGTGGTTGGCGAGAGCATGTAAACAGGGCACTGAGAGCCACCCAGGGCCTTGCACAAGCTGTCAGTAGATTGTTTATCAGGCAAGGGAGAACAGCGGTTCTGCCAACACTTCAGGTATACTCCAGCAAGGTCAGATCCCAACTGTTATATGGAGCCAAGATCTGGGATCCTTTCTGTTCTGCTATGGTGGATAAGCCACAATTGAGTTTTCTCTGGAATCTTCTGGGTGCCCCTTGGGGGTCCTCCTTAGCTGCAATTCGGACTGATCTGGGGCAGAAATCATGGTCCCAGGTAGCAAAAGAATCTGCCTGGAAATTTTGGGTTAAAGTACAATCTAGTCAGGGCTCACAACTCCTGAGGGCCTCCTTAGAGGATACCTACGTAGACCAGTGGTCTTTAAAGATTGAATCTGACCTGAGAGGGATGGGGCTTTCACCAGAATATCTGTGGCTTAATCTCCCAGTCTCCCTTAAAAAAGAGATCCTCTCTCAGTCAGAGGACATAGGTCAGCATACGGAGCTGGGCAGGATTGGTTCATGTCCTCATATTCGGGACTACCTGCAGCTGATCCCGGAGTTAGGGCAGGTAGCTGATTATTTCTCGGCCCCTTATTTCTGGAAGGGCTAAGCAATTGATTTGTCATACTCATTTTAATGCTTTCCCTTCCATTGTTTTTGAGGGTCTGACCCAAGGTACTCCTTATCTTGAACATCTGTGCCCTTTCAATAATTAGGCAGTTGAGTCTGTCAGTCATATACTCCTCCACTGCCACCTCTATGATGGGCACGACAGAAATATTGGGGGATCTATTTTGGAGAAATATCCTAGCAGAGATGCTTATGGGCTTCTTGTTTTGATTTTGGATAGTTCGGATCCTGACACTATCAGGAACATTGCAGCCTATGTTCTTTGAATATATCCGCTTAGAAATGCCTTCCTAGGAAACGCTCTTCAGTTTCCCTAGGTAAAGTGTATTTCTTTTTGGGGGGTAGTTTTCTCCCTTGGGTCTGGGTGCTTCTCTTACATTCTGTTATGTATTGTGATAGCATTTTGGGTCTTATATAATGCCTAGTTCTATCTATTGGATAGTAGGAGATGGATTTTGTTATGTGATTTTGTATTTTATTGTATTGTTTATATATGTAACTGCAATTGTTTATGACCATGCAATCAAGTATTGATTATATTTGTATGCAACCAGGAGAAATTGTAAATACAATGGAAGGCATTACATGTACCAAATTTCTGAAAGATTGGATAAAGGAACCCAATTTTATAAGCAGTTGAATTATGTTATTTTGCAAAAAACTGCATATACACTCCTGCCTGTAACTTCTTTGTCTCCCATCTAATACAGATAAAACCTGGCATGTTTATACCAGTACCCAATTTTACTATGTGTACCAACATTCAGAAGGATTGGAAGAAGGATACTGGTGATAAAAGTCATTAACTTATAAATATATGTCTTACTGTAAAATCTTTGTAGTCAAATCAGTGAACATGAAATTTGTCAGGGCTATATTTCACACCTTCAGGATCATCTCTGCCAAACTTAGGAAATATGTGATAAAGGTTACAAATTTTATAAGCCTGCACAGCATATGAAGAGAATCAACCTATACCAGGGAGTCTCATGTATCACTGAGGTATATGATCTGTTTGTGATGCCAGTTGTCCAGCAGAAATGTCAACCAAATATCCTCATTCTGTGACCTCCCCAACATCTCTCCCCACTTGTTACTGGGAAGTTGGAGGCATCTGTTTAGGAAAGAGCCAATAGTGATTATCTTATGTCATCCGTCACAGTGCTGCAGGATGGGATTGTGATGATAACTGGCCAGCCTGAATATGTAAACCATATCTCCTGATTGCTGTGATGCTACCCAAAATGTTCCAGTTACGTCCCTTCTATACCTACCTCAGGGCCACCCCCAATGCCCACCTTGAAGCCACCATGGATTGGTCCTGTAAATCTGGAAGAAGGCAATAATTGGAAAGTGACTGTATCTGTCAGTCTGTTGGGTTGCTCCCCATCCTTCCTCCTACACCCTCCCTCCCACTGTCATGCCTGCCTCTGACCGGCACTGCATGTGATGCTAGTTATCTGAATAATGGTCTTCAAGGAGATAGCTTCATGTGGAGACTGGGGTCTACCAAGGCAAATAAATGGTATGGGAAACACATACGAACATCCTTTCAGGGGCAGCAAGGTGGTGCCAGGAAACAAACCCTCAAGATCTAATAGGGCCTGTGGGAGTATCAGTCCCCAGCCTAGATCATCATAGGGCACTGGGAGGCACACACACCTTAGAGCTGCCGCAGTACTCACACACACGGGGAACGGGGAAGGTGCGGAGGTGATGACTAGTGCAGGGGGGAAGGCATGTTCTGGTTCCTGGGAGGAATGGGGGGATAAGGCTTGCGCACTGGAGGGATTACCGGGGAGTGACTCACAAGACAACCCACAGGGACAGAGGCTTACCAGATTCATGCCGCACTCATGCACAGAAGCACCCAACACACTCACTCAGCACTCTCTCCTTCCAATACAACAAACTCCACACAAGGCAACAAGGTAGGCACTCAAAGTGGTGGGAGGGGGAGAGCAGTCTCATGGGCAAAGCACTGATCACCAGCAAGGTCAAGGCGGTGGAGCTCCAATATTTAAGGACTGCTCAAGGAGGTGCCGCAGCTGCTCTGAGTGGTGCGGGGTTAGGTGCAGGGGTGTGGCCTCTGTCTGCATCATCAGCTTGCATGCAGGATCCTCCCTGGATGCAGCACCGGGCCGTGGGGGTGGAGCTATGCCTGAGGCTGGGCTGTTCATGGCATCTGCCGGGGTGCCGGTAACGGGGCTAGTCTGCATCTTTTCCCTGATAGGGGTTGTTCTTGTTGTGGGGGTATTGGGGGCTCACCGCAGTTCTGTGGGGGAGGTGAGTGTGGGATGGGGTACCCCCTGATGCCCCCTCATTCCTTGTCCCCCCTGAGGCCCTCCTTACAGCATCCCCCTCCAAGTCTGATAGGGGAACTTGGGCCATGATTTCAGGGGGTAATGGACGTGAAACAAGCGGACAAGACGAGGTGCATGGACATCAGCAGCCTTCTCCCATGATCATTCCAAGGGACCATACCCTTTCCAATCGATCAGGTAGAACAGACACATGTGATGGCGCTGGACATCCAGAATCTGTTGTACTTCGAATTCCTCTGGCTCCAGCAATTGAGAAGGGATGGGTGTGCTGCCTTGTACTGGGGTCTGTGAAGGTTTCAAAAGTGACACATGAAAGGATTAGGGATGCGCAAACGTGGTTTGGAAGTTCCGAGTTCACACCGAACTCGACCAGTTTGGTCAACTGAACCAAACCTCTGAACCGAACTTGATTTTTGAACCGAACCAAATTTCAAAACTTGGCTCTGTTCACCCATCCCTAAAAGATAATATTCCATTAATTCAATGGGGTTTGAATTTCTGAACATTGTTCAGACGTTCGGAGTTCGAACCGAACTTGAATATTTCGGACGACCGAACCGAATTTCCAAACCGAACCGAATTTCCGACCTCGGTTCTGTTAGCCCATCACTAGAAAGCATGGATGGATATGAAAATGCACAGGTAGGGCAACCCTGTAGGTTACATCATTGATTTTTCGAGCAATAGGGAAGGGTCCCATATAACGGTAGTCCAGCTTGGAGGAGGGCCGCTTTGAAGGGTAGTGCTGCTGATCGACCCAAACCAAATATCCTGGTTGGTATTCTGGTGCAGGTCAATGATGCTGGTAAGCTTGTTTCTTGTAGCGTTGGCATGCGAGTTGGAGCATTTTCATGGCCACTATATATGCCTGGTGGTTCCGGGCAACTAAAGCCCTGGCAGAAGGCATGGACACAGCTGTTATTTCTGGGAGGCATATCCGAGGATGGTAACCATACATTACAAAGAAGGGGAAGGAGCCTAGAGAGGCACTCAGAGTATTGTTATAAATGAACTCTTCCAGGGGGAGTAGATCGCACCTATCATCTTGATGATAATCAGTGTAGCAACGGATATACTGTTCAAGAGTTTGATTGGTACGCTCCACCTGTCCATTGGCCTGTGGATGGTAGGCAGTGGTTAAGCAGAGTTTAATCTGCAAACATGCCAAGAGGACTTTCCATAATCATGACGTGAACTGCGTGCCCCAATCTGACACAATTTCCAGTGGTACACCGTGTAGTTTGATAACATGATAGAGCAAGTGTTTCACCATTTGAGCGGCGGTGGGTAACCCTACACAGGCTATAAAATGTCCCATCTTTGAGAAGTGGTCCACGACAACCAATATAGCGGTATAGTTATGCAGTGGGGATAAGTCGACAATGAAGTTTACTCCAATTCGTTGCCAGGGTCCTCGAGGAATTGGACTCAACTGCAGGAGTCCTTGAGGTTTTTGTCGAGGCACCTTCATCATGGCACACACAGAACATTTGATGACATAGTTTTGTACATCTGCCCTTACCGTTGGCCATGAGAATTGTCGTTGAACTAACTCCAGTGTGCGCTTGACTCCGGGGTGTCCAGCTAAGGATGCATCATGTTTTCCCCACATGACCTGGGTGTGCGCTTGTTTAGGTACAACGATCTTCCCTTGGTTATAGTAAAGGCCCCCTATTTGAGGGTAGGTATCTGGCTGTCCGGGGGACATATCTTGTTGAGAGTATTTCTGCAGCAATTGAGACAATACCAAGGTGACAGCAACAATGTGGAGTCTCAGTAAGAGGGTTCCCCTGTTGTCCGGAGGTTCTCCATCCTCAGTGCAGTGGGATAGGGCATCAGCCAAGATATTCTAATTCCCAGGATGATATTGGATAGTAAAGTTAAACCAGGCAAAGAAAAGAGCCCTTCGACTGTGACAGGCATTGACAATGCAGGTGGTCTGTAAATACAGGAGGTTTCGGTGGTCTGTGATAACGGTGACTGGGTGTAAGCCCCCTTCCACGTAGTGTCTCCACACAGTGAAGGCTGCCTTAATGGCCAAGAGTTCCCTATCTAAAATGGTTTAATTCTTTTCTGCACTTGTAAGCTGTCGTGAATAGTATGAGCATGGCAAGAGCTTCTCTCCTCCTGGTTTGGGTTGGAGGAGCACGGCCCTATGGCGATACTAGAGGCATCAGTTTCCAGGGTAAAGGGCTTGTTGAAATAAGGGTGTTGTAGGATTGGAACTTGAGTGAAAAACTTTTTCAATCTCTCAAAGACTTGGGGTTGTTGCCCACTTATAAGGTATGCCTTTCCAGAACAATAATGTAAGGGGCTCTGTAACCTTAGCATAGTTCAGAATGTACTGGCGATAATAGTTGGAGGAGTTAAGAAAACATTGGAGGGCCTTAACTGAGGACAGAGGATTCCATTGTAAGATGGCACTTATTTTTCTTGGGTCCATTTCAATTCCACGGGGTGAGATGACAAACCCCCAAAAGTCAATGGTAGTTGCATGGAATGAACATTTCTCAAGTTTACAGAAGAGATGGTGTTATTGGAGGTGTTGTAGGATGTTGCACACCTGTTGCACATGTTCTGTCATGGTCGAGGAAAAAATAAGGATGTCGTCGAAATAGGCCACCACGTAGGCATCCAACATATCCTGAAGGACATCATTTATAAGGTGTTGAAAGGTGGCTGGAAAATTCGCCAAGCCTAAGGGCATAACAAGATATTCAAAATGCCCAAACCTGGTTTGGAAGACTGTCTTCCATTCGTCCCCCTGGTGGACCCACAGCAAATTGTATGCCCCGCATACATCCAATTTGTTGAAATTCTTGGCTCCATGCAACCAATCCAAAAGTTCAGGAATCAGGGGGAGGCGGTAACTGTTTGTAATGGTAATGGCATTAAGTCCATGGTAATTGATCCAGGGGCAGAGCCCCCCATCCTTTTTAGAGATGAAGAAATGAACAGGAGGGCGCCAGCGGGTGAGGATGAATGCTGAATAAAACCCTGTCTAAGGCTGTAGTCGATAAATTTCTTCAAGGTGCCTAGTTCAGGTGCAGATAGGGCATAGATTCGCCCGTAAGGGGGTTCTGTCTCTGGCATTAAGTCAATTGGGCAGTCATAGAGACGATGTGGGGGTAAGGTATAAGCTTCCTTCTTGTCAAACACAAGAAGTGTTTGACACTTCTTGTCAAACACAAGAAGTGAAGTCTCGATATTGGGCAGGCAGTTGCCCAAGAGAACCTTTTCCGGTTGTAGCTGAGGCGCACAGTGGGGGAGCCAATAGTCAACGGGAGGCGCAACATTCCGAGTTGAATGTCACTGTCTGTTTTCTTCAATGAATACTAGGATTGTATTTGTGGAGCCAGGCCATACCTAACACCACTGTGAACATGGGAGTTGCCACTATGTCGAACTGCATCCTTTCTGTATGAGGGCCAATGGTTACTTGAAGAGTCGGGGTTTGAGAGACAATGAGCCCTGAACTTAGCGGTGAGCCGTCAATAGTGTATACTTGTTCCGGAGGGAACCTCGGGTGCTGGGAATGTCATGCTGCTGTAGGAACCCATGGTCCATAAAGTTCACGGATGCCCCGGAATCTATCAAGGCCCACACAATGAGGCTCCGGGTTGGATCTAGACCCAGCATGATGGGAATTCACACATGTAAGGCACTGCAAGGAGCTATGCCCAGCACCTGGGGTTTGTGTGTCGGGGCAAAGCCTGCATACCCAGAAGCTCCCCACAGCTCCTGGGGCTGGGCTTTTCCCAATCCCGTCATTCCAGGGGGATTGAGGGACAGTTCTAAGCGAAGTGTGCCTGGTCCCCGAAGTAGAAGCAGAGGTGCAGGGCCTGCTGATTTTCTCTCTCTGCGGGAGTCAACAGCACCATAGAGGTGCCTATCTGCATTAGCTCTGGTTCACTGTCTTGCGCCCGCTAGGACTTACTCAGTATTTCAGGTAGTACTCACGGCATTGGTCCGTGAGTGGTATCTTTTCACCGTTCTATTCTGCATTCTTTAATTCGCTCATCTATCTGGAGGGTCAGGGTGACTAACTCCCCCCATGTCTCAGGCATCGTGGTGAATGCAAGCTGGTCCTTTAAGTCCTCAGTCAATCCCCAATGAAACATCAGCTTTAATATGTGTTCCCACCAATTCACATCCATGGCCAGCTGTTGAAACCTTGTAATATAGTCCAAAAGGGGACCACGTTCCTGTTTCAACCCCATGATTTTGTTCTCCACATCTTTAACGTGATGGGGGTAGTCAAACAAAAAGGTAAACTCGTGGATAAACCATGTGTAATAAGCCAGTAGAGGACTTTTTCCTGTAAACAGAGGTGTGGCCCATGCCAGGGCGGTACCCACCAAAAACCCGGTCATGAAGGCCGCCTTGCGGGTGCCGGTATTATAGATTTTAGGCTCTTGAGTAAACATCAACTCACAGAGGGCCAGGAATAGTGGGAATGCCCATCGATCCCCAGAAAATTTGGCAATGGTAGGGCCCTTTGGTTCCCGGGGTACGGCTGCTGTGGTCCCTATGGGTGCTGGGGCTGAGCGGGGTGGTAGAAATGGTGGAGGAGAAGGAGGTACCACCCCAGGGTTTTGCTGCTCATTGATATCTTTTATCTCCATGGCAAGTGTCTGCACCACACAGGTGAGTTCTTGGACCTCCGCTGCTAACTTATCCATGGTTAAGGGCCACCTACTGAACCACGGGAAGAGGGAATGTAACAGTTTTTGTATGAGCTGGTGATACTGTAGTGACTGGAGGCTACCAAGGCAAAGCAAGGGTAAGGGAAACACATACGAATGTCCTTTCAGGGGCAGCAAGGTGGTGCCAGGAAACAAACCCTCAGGATCTAATAGGGCCTGTGGGAGTATCAGTCCTCAGCCTAGATCATCATAGGGCACTGGGAGGCGCACACACTTTAGAGCTGCCGCAGTACTCACACACACAGGGAACGGGGAAGGTGCGGAGGTGATAACTAGTGCAGGGGGGAAGGCGTGTTCTGGTTTCTAGGAGGGATGGGGGGATAGGGCTTGCACACTGGAGGCATTACCTGGGAGTGACTCACAAGACAACTCACAGGAACAGAGGCTTACCAGATCTACGCTTCACTCACGCACAGAAGCACCCAACACACTCACTCAGCACTCTCTCCTTGCAATACAACGAACTCCACACAAGGCAACAAGGTAGGCACTCAACGTGGGGGGGGGGAAGCAGTCTCACGGGCAAAGCACTGATCACCAGCAAGGTCAAGGCGGTGGAGCTCAAATATTTAAGGACTGCTTGAGGCAGTGCCACAGCTGCTCTGAGTGGCGTGGGGCTAGGTGCGAGGTCGTGGCCTCTGTCTGCATCGTCAGCATGCATGCAGGGTCCTCCATGGATGCAACGCCAGGCCATGGGGGTGGAGCCATGCCTGAGTCCGGGTTGTTAGTGGCATCTTCCAGGGCTCTGGTAACGGGGCTAGCCCACATCCTTTCCCCGATAGGGGTTGTTCTTGTTTTGGGGCCATCGGGGGCTCAACGCGGTTCTGTGGGGGAGATGAATGCAGACCGGGCACCCCTGACGCCCCCTCGTTCCTTGTCCCCTCAAGACACTCCTTACACTTCAATTGCTTATAAAATTGGGTCCCTTTATCAAATTGCATTAGAGTTTGACAGAAATGACAATGAAAGTGGGTGATACATTCCTGCCAAATATCTTGTAAACAGGATGGAAAATAAAAATGTTAGAGCTGGAAATGCATTTTCATGTTACTGTCTTATAACAACAGGACCCTTTGTCCAATATTCCTGAAATGGCAGTGTCACACCCCCCCCCCTGTATGTGCCCCGCCAGTTCCCGCGGGCGGGCCAGCGGGGAAGGGAAACCCCCTTACTCTCTGGGGGATAGCCCAGGGGTCCGAAGGTAGAGCTCCCAGGACCCCGGGATGGGCTCACCCCGCAGGCACAAAGCCTGGATCCTACCCACCCCCTTTTAGTGATAACAACCCCCAGAGCCTCGAGTCAATGTCCCACTTCCCCCTTTTCTCCGTGTCTTCTGGTCCCGCCAATTCACCAGCTACGGGACTAGAGGTCCGCTCCCCAGTCTGGGGTCCCCGGGTACCTCAAAGTATCATCCCCCAGCCCTCGTGCCGCTCCCGACTCCATCCACCGCTCCTCCTCCTGTGGGGCGTTCTCCACCCTTTTGTCTGGTCCTGCTTTCCTCTGCCATGGCCGCACCCTCCCCTCCTTTGGCATGGCCCCACCCCCTTGCGTGGAGCCGTTTCTGCCTCCTCTGCCTTGCGCTGCCAGTGCTACGGCCGACGGCCCTTCCTCCAGTCTCGGCCCGTCGCTCTTGGTCGGGCCTGCCTCTCGCACCACCTCTGCTCCATCACAGGCAGGAATGGTAATCATGAGAAGTGACATAACCTTCCAAGGTTTCATGCAAATTGATTGGCAGATAAAGAAGTTGTAGTCAGGAAAGTGTATGCAGCTTTTCATAAAATCACAAAATTTAATTGCTTATACAATCAATTCCCTTTATCCAACCTTTCCTAAATTTGGTACACTTAGTGCTCTTCATTGGGGGAACAAGTTCCCTGTTTTGTCAGAATTGAATAAGAAACCTGAAAGCTATATTTGGAAATAAGTTTTTCAGTGTTTTCCCATTATTTTGAAAACAAAAATTTGTTTTTGCTTTTGCTTTCATTATTGCTATTTTTCATTTTCATTATTACAATACCAAAAAAGAAAATGTAAATTTTCATTTTCATTTTCATTATGATAATAGCAAAAATGAATTGCATTCACCTAGCTGTGATACATACATTTATTTGTTTATTTATTTATTTATTTATTTATTTGATGTACAACAAGTGTCATAATAATTCACAATAAAATCAACAATAAAAATCCCAACTAAAATGTTTAAAACCCATAAATTAGTAAAAGAGTGGAAAGCAAATCAAATGGTCCCCCCTCCTATCCGTCTCCCTGCCCAAAGGCCTGGCGGAACAAACACACAGCCTCGAGCAAGTGAGAAAGTACCCAAATGGTACAGCCTCCACAAGTTTTCTGAGTTTATCCATTTTAAGATGTATCCCTTTGAACAACCTATTCAGTTCAGTGTGAGCACTGATGAACAGTAAACAGAGTGCACTGAATAACAATGCCAGGCCATCTGTGACCCTTCAGGGACACCTGCATCAAGACCATCATACTGATTGTCTCATCTTGCAACCAACTATCAGAGGTTTCAAAGGCCTCATCCTGCTGCATGGGTAACTGAAAATCCAGTGCAAACTACTAAATAGACACCTCATGGTGGACCATTTCAAACATGGGATGCAAGGATTCTAAGAAGATTGTTTTGGAAATGGTTTCTGAATCTTTCCCTTTCACAAGTGAAAGGGAATCAAGATTTATTTATTAATTATTATTATTATTATTATTTTATTATTATATTTTCAGGCAGGGTGTAATGTTAATACAGCTCCCCAAAGTTGCTTGAGAAACTGTGTATTTAAGTCCCTTTTTACATGGGCAGTGGTGGGTTAGGGAATGGGAGTGCTTCCACGATGGGTGAAGTTGGGTGTGCACCTGTTCCCATGGGTGCACACCAGCCTCCACCTACGGAGCCTCCTCCAGTTTGCCAGATGGGTTCTTGGGTGGGTGATTGGTGGAGGTGGGTGTGCATCGGGAGTGTGCACGCACCCCCACCCACCGCCTGTGCTTTTCACATGGAAAATCACCCATACCCCCACCCTCCGACATGGCAGTTACATGGATGCCCCCCCAAACACCTTCCTGCACACCCAGCAGTGTGTGTGTGTGTGTGTGTGTGTGCATCCATGTAAAAATGGCATTAGTGCCAGAACAAGCCATCCATTAATATAAAGTGATGCTTGGTAAGACTTTCTGACTTATCCCAAGGGAGAGCAAGCCCGAGCTAAATGCATTATTTCCACTCAGCATCATTAGGCCCTAAGATTTTTCATTTAAATGCATTCAAACCTATGCTTAGGTCATCAGGAACCTCACTGAACCTTTGGAGACAGGATGTGTCAATCTCAGCTTGGTGGGGTCCTTTCAAATGTCTTTCTGCTGCTTATTACAGATACAATATGTGTCTCGTTATGGCCTCTAGCATGAATAACGTGGAGCTACCAAAAATACAGTTGTCATGGTAACAATTGCATAGTGACAATAAAGTTTGGAATAAAAAAAAGAAAAGAAAAAATTGTCCACAGAACAGGCCAGTTCAAAAATGAGGACTGCACATTTCTGAGAGGGATTGGGACTTGAGGTGAACTATTTTCCTTATTTCCTCCAAGAAACTAAGCTAGGCCTTTCTGAGCTAGGCCTTTCTGTCACATTGTGAGTCCTTCACAGCTGTGTCCTTGCAGCTACTCTGGCCACCAGTAAGTTCCCAAGCATAGTTCCTGGGGTAGTTTGTTGAGGATCTGGTCACAGAGTTCCATTTATTAAAGAGTACCAGACAGGGCTTGTTCTAGCATATTGAAAAGATAGGTGTGCCAGGTTCAGGCTTACCTTGGGTAAGCTTTGTCAGAATTATGACCTCAACAGTCACTCTCTTGTTGGGAATCAGTTCAATACATGGTCTCTCTTATTTGGGAATAAGTTCAAGTCCTTTAATTCATGTACAGCCTCTTTACACACATATGCCATGTCATAGTTCACTCACAGTTCTCCACCTCTTTAGTCTCTTCTCAGCCAGGTATAAGTCCTCTGGTTTTTCCTTCAGTCTCTGGTATTTACACTACTTATCTATAGCCAGGAATTAGCCCATGGTCAACGAATGTCCCTGTCTCTAGCTTAGTGCCATCTTTGAAAAAGTCTGAGCATGCTCAGAAAGGGTCACTCAGGCCCTTTCTGAGCATGCTCAGTTTTTAGTTGTTTTTTTTTTTATACTTTCAAAATTACCAACCAGGAAAAGACCACCCATTGGTGCAGGACCACTTTGGAAGGTAAGGAGTAATCACCACCCTGCTCCTCCTCCCTGTTAATCTGCCCCACTTTCCTCACCCCTACTGACATATGCTCTCCTTGGCCAGAAGAAGCCAGGAAAGGGGGAGCAGGGGCCTAGCGCTGGCCTCAGGCCCCCACGTACCTTCCCTCTGATCAGGGCCGGCCCAAGGGTTTCAGGGGCCATGTGCCAAGCCTTGATGCGGGGCCCCAAAGGCCGGCCAGCACTCACTAGAATGGGGGGGGGGAGGATTTTCAGGGGATGAGAGGCAGCTGGTTACTTACCTGCAACTTGACTGTGTCAGCTCAGCTCCGCAGCATATAACTGGCCAGGGATTCCCAGGAAGCTTGCACCCCTCCCCACCCCAACCACTCGGAGATGCCCGGTGGGGAAAAAAACAAAAACCGGCGGCATCTGTCAGTCTCTAGCCTGCGGTGGCGTGGTGCCCCTCCTCCCGTGGGGCCATGTGCCTGGGCACTGGTGGTACATACCTCAGGCTGGCCCTGTCTCTGATCCCCTTCCCTGCATTCAGCATTGATTTTCTGAGTCGTGAAGTTCTGAGGCCCTTCTTTGGAACTTCAAAACTCAGGAAATTGAGGCCAAATGCACCTATCCTCTGTGTTTCTTGAGAGAAACTGAGGACCAAGTTTCAGCACTAGATGAAACCCTGTCATCCTTGGGGTGCCACTGCCTTTTTCTGCTGATGCAGTGTTCACCAGGTGTCTGTCAGTGCCAGCTTGCTCCTCTTTCCACCTGCTGCCTTCCACTCCCTGCTGCTGTGTACACCTGCTGCCTGCAGCCAGTCTTCCTCTCTCATATCCTGCAATGCTTTATCACTCTCTGCAAGTTGAAACCCTGTCATACTTGGGTTGTCAGATACCTTTGCCTGCTACTCCTCTGCCTGTCCAATGCCTGCCAGTGTCTGCTGCTGGTGCGCTGCCCACTGACTTCTGCTAGTCTTTCTCTCATATTCTACCAACCTGGATAACTCTCTGAAACTTGAAACCCTGTTACATCTGGAGCTGCTGTCAACTGTCCAGTGCTGCCTGCAACTATTTCTCTACCTCATATGGCACCTGGCCACTTTGGGGCACTCTCTGCAAGTTGAAGCCCTGTCATACTTGGAGTGTTGCCTGTGCCTACTACTTCAGTGCCTACCCAAAGCCTGCTGCTCCTATGCCTGCCTGTTGCCTGCCAGTGCCTGCCAGATGCTGCTGCTGTGCCCGCCCACTGTCTGTCAGCCTTTCTCTGATATTTTGCCACCCTAGGTCACTCTATGCAAGTTTGGGAATGGGAAAATGTCAGAGTCAAAGCCAAAGTAAAACCACTATTTAAATGAATGCAAGACCTGGCAGGCAGCAGGTGGGCACAGGAGTAGCAGACACTAGCAGTCATCGACCCATTGAAAATAATGGGACAGGAATTTAATTATACAACAAAGTTAAATTACAAACAAAAACAAATACATATCTAAATTTTTGAAACACAAATGAATTCAAAATTAAAATGAATCTGCTCCCTTCTGCACACCCCAGTATGCCTGGTTAATATCCTTACATGGAAATACTTCCCATCATTCTTTGTATTTCTTAATTTATTTTGAAGCATGTGAAGTGCGCGGACACTCTGACAGGAATTTGCAATTAAACATAGCAACAAGGAAAGTCAGTCCAATATTATTTGGACTAAATATGTCATGCAGTGGAGAAGTAATTAATCCTGCTCTCCATATTTCTGGACAGACTGAAATGCTGAATTCAGTTATCCAGGCACCTCATTACTACTGGATGATATTGATAAATTGGTGACAGTTCAGAGGAGGAAGCAAATGAAAAAGATTAGAGCTGGATGGGTCATTTTATGAGGAAGAAAGATTAAAGAAGTGCAATATGTAATACAGCTAAGCCGTCATGAGGTATGGACATGATGATAGCCAGCTAGTATCTGAAGCTCTTCTAGAGACCAAGCAAGGGTTCAAGATTGGTTACAACATGGTAAAATAATACACACACGTGCACCCACACACACACACACACACAAAATGGTGTGTGCATATGTGTGTGTGTATCTGCGCTTGGCAAATGGTTGGCTGAATAAAAAGCTCTTGCATTGCTTCTGGAAAATGCTCTGATTTAGGCTTTTGCAAACCACCAGGGGAGACATATATCATTGACCAGGGCCACAAGTGCAGTCTCATTGCTATACCCAAATTGAAAACCAGGAATGGGTCCAGGAATCCAATAGCATCAAGATGCTCCTGAAGCTGCAAGGTGATACCTATTCAGTTATCACAGTCCTTAAAAAGGAAAGGGTAGGCATGTGGTGATAGCTGGCCAGGAGTTAACACCTGAAATGGTTTCTTGAGCAGGGCCGAATGACCTCAGTTTTAAGGTCATCCATCGATCTGGCCTCCTGGAGGGAAGCATTGCCAACCCCTGCCAGCAGCTCTTTTGGATTAATAACCCATTAACATGCTTTAATTACCCTGTTCTCAAAATGAAGGTGATTAAGAGTGGTTAATTTGTGTATTTGTACATTGTGGGTGAAAACAGACATGACGCTAACCACCCTTTAACCACCCCTGGTGGTTATTTATGCATGTTGCAGGGCTGTATTGATGCCCTATGCAGCCCTGCAACATGCATAAATGACCACCAAAGGTGGTTAAAGGGTGGTTAGCGTCATGTCTGTTTTCACACTGTATCACTCATTAGAAAAGTAGTTTGAACAGTTAGCTTTACTACTGGAATAATTAACATTGAAAGAGGAAGCTTACTGAAACATAACAGACAGGAGATTAGATAGAAGTGAAATCAGAAAGTCTCCAAAGGAAATGTTGTTTTGTTTGAAACATTTAAAATCCATTTGGAAATACCATAGAAAAAAAACAATCCTGGTATTGGCACATAGATGAATGGGATGTGGCCTAAAAGAACTTTCCCATCACTCTGAGTCAGTGCTGACTTAGATGGAAGACTTCTGTGTAGTGAATCACTGAAAGCACTTCTTTCATCACATGAACAATCCTAGGGATCTCCAGTCCAAGTACTGACCCAGCTCAATTAATGAGCTCTAACAGGGTCACAGCAAAAGGTTTTAGAATGTTAACTTTGGATGTTAAAAGCTATTCCTGAAGTTATCTAAAGCTATGTAGCATTTTGAATGGGCAAACATCTTATAAGAAAAGCTGTTTCTGCTTCTAGGTGCTGCTGATCCCTTCAATAAACGGGCACACTGTAATAACTGGACATAAGAATTAGGGTTGCTCTGAGTAGAAAAAAAATGGTGAGTACTCTCTGAGGGTCCAAGGAGTGGTCTTGAGTGTTCGGGTTGCCCCTTGGACCATCAGAGAATACTCATGAGTTTCTGGGGCTGGGGAGATGTCTGTGGAGGGGGATCCGGGGCGCAGTTCTTAAAAGAGAGAAGGGCCTAGCAAAGGGGTCAGGGGGGGGTTACTTACCTTCTGGAGGGGTCCCGCACGATGGGTGGCATCTTCTGGGCTTTTAACCTTGAAAGTAAAAAAAAAAACAACCACATCAACAACTGAGCATGCTGAAAGTGGCCTTTTCTGAGCATGCTTGGCCCTTTTCATAGATGGCACTGGCATCATCAGCACAACAGCACCATCTTTGAAATGGGTCAAGCATGCTCATAAAGGGTCTGAATGGCACCCTCTCAGCACCCCACCCTTGACTGCCCACTAGGCCACCCACTAGACCCCCTACCCTCCCTTCCCTGGTCCCTGCTGACCTATTTCCTCCCTGGGCAGCATGAGCCAGGGAAGGGGGAGCAGGAGTCTTGCACTGGCCTCTAGCCCCCACTTCCCTGCCCTCTCACCCCCTTCCCTGCATTCGGCCAAAGTTTGGCTGAGTTCCAAAGTTCCGGGCCCCTTCCTTGGAACTTCGCAACTCAGAAAATCAAGGCTGAATGTACCAGTTCTCGGTGTTTCCCAAGGGAAACCAAGGACTGAGTTTCAGCACTAATAAAAATATATTTAGGACTCACCGGGATCATTGTTTGTCAGTCCCTGTTATTGTTTACATTATGGTAACACCTCTAGGCACCAAGCATTAAACAATACTGAAGTCCATTTTGCTGGAGTTGTACATAGAGCAGAGGTGAGAATGACTGTTCCTGTGATGTTAGTAACTACCTAACTTTCAGGAGCACTTGTGACTGTTGTGGGTATTTCCGCACTGTCAGTTGAATCAGTGCTTCCGCTATTGTTGAGATTTGTGCCTGATTGTCTGCCATTTTTCAGTAATTTTCTGTATTTTTCAGCATTTTACGACAGTTTCTGATATCAAAATTCAGAAAACAAGGACTAACCCTTGAAACACATCAATCAAAATACTTGTTACAAGGAGCCAAAAGAAAGACCAATAATGGAAATAATGAAAGTTACGTAGCGAATCAAGTCTTTTTCACACATACACTTTAATACTGATAAAATAGGTGTTACATTTTATTATACATGTTACAGGGCTACAGGTGTGCTCTATGGGTGCCCTGCAGCATGTAATAATAAAATGCAACATCCCATTTTATCAGTGTTAGAGTATCTGTGTGCCATACGCAAGCAAACATAAACCACATGTAAAGATGCGCCCACACCAAACAGCTGTGCATCTTTACCGCAGAGGTGCACCTGGGTGCCTGCCTGCGGTTTACCACCACCTGGGTGGCGCATGTGCTCTCAGGGCCCACGACAGTCATATATGCACCCTGGCCCGGCTCAGGGCCCAGAGGCAGTCCGGGGCGGACCAGCAGGCTGTGATGTGGGGCCGGAGCAGGCCAGCAGCGATCCGCGAGGTGGCTGGGTGCCTCCTTTGGCAGAGGGAGACCACGCGCTGGGCTGCCCTGCTTTCTATGCCCATTGACAGGCGACTGTGGGTCGCAGAGAGGGCACAGGGGTGGTGGGCCAGGGCTCTGCGCCAGTGGGATGAGGCGGAGTGGAGGGCCCACTTTAGGATGGACAAGCTTACCTTCCTGTAGCTCGTGGAGCTCCTCATGCCCTGACTGGAGTGCCAGCACACCCCCATGAGGACCCCCATCCCCATGGTCCAGCGGGTGGCCATTGGGATCTGGGCCCTAGAAACTCCTGACTCCTGCCGGTCTGTCTCCCAGCACTTCGGGGTCAGGCTGAGCACCGTTGCCTACATCCTCCTGGATGTCTGTGAGGCTGTGGCGGGCGCGCGCCTGGACAGGGCGATCCAGCTGGTCGATCAGAGGGCTGTGATTGCCGGCTTCACAGTCAGAGGCTTCCCCAACTGCATGGGCACCATGGACGGCACTCACATAGAGATCCTCCACCCCTTCACTGGGCAGGCCGCAGAGTATGTCAACAGGCACGGGTATCACTCCCTGCAGCTGCAGGCAGTTGGGGACCACCGGGGCATACTCATAGACATCTTCACGGGCCACTCCAGCCGCAGTCAAGATGCCCGGATCATGACCATCTCCCCCTTCTATGCCCGGATGTTCCGGGGTGACTTTGCAGATATGGGGATGACCAGGATCGATAGGGAGCTCATGCCCCCCTGTATCCTGGGGGACCCGGCCTATCCTTTCACCCAGTGGCTGATGAAGGTGTACCCAGTCGCCCGCAACCCCGTGGAGGCGCTGTACAATTCCTGCCTGTGTTCGAGTTTGACAGTGGTAGAGCAGGCGTTCAGGAACCTCAAGCAGCAGTGGAGGAGCCTCACCGGCCAGCTGGACTACACTGTGGAGACCTCCTCCCTGGTGATAGTTGCCTGCTGTGTGCTGCACAACATGTGCAAGACCAAGGGGGCAGTCCTGGAGTACCCCAAGTCACATCGGCCCCCCCAGCCCCGTGCCCCTTTATGTGATTGAAGACAACCCAAGGGAGTACCATTATGCTAAGCGCATCCGGGATCCCCTGGTCAGGCATGTCAGCCAGGAGGCCGAGACGTAAGGGTGCGCCCCGCCCACCCCTCCCTGGAGGTTCCCCCAGGGTCCCGGGCAGTTCCCAGAACAGCCTCCCCCTCCCCGGGGCCCTGTAACAGACACCATGAGTCTGGACAGCGTGCAGCACATTTATGATTCTACCCGTGACAACGTGCGCCCCAACATCTCCACCTCCCCCCACCCCTCATTGTGATGGGGGCGTAGCTAGGGAGACCCACAGACCCAGAAATCCCCACGTGTGACACGCCCACCTGGCAAGAACTCCCGGGGCAAGGAGGTGCGCACACAGTTACTGCATGGAAAAAGAAACCCCTCAGGTTGTAAGGTGGCCTATATGCCCTGACAAGGGTGGGGCCGTATCATCACAGGGGTAAGGTGTTCAGGAAGCGGTGTGCGCAGCCTTCCTTGCACTCCCCAAGGGGTGTGACACCCTGCTCACCTTGCTCTACGTTCGGTCGTACGGTGCTGGGGGTAGTACACCACGTGTTCAGGTTCAAGTGTGTCAGGGAAGGGGGAAGCACCCAGGGACGGGGACAGGAATGGGGGGAAAGAAGGATCCACACCCATGACTGGGAAGGAGGGGAAAGGGATGGCGGGAAACCCCGAGGTAGCAGGGATTGTGCACTCACTCTCACTCTAGCTCTGTCCTCACTCTCTCTCTCTCGCTCTCTCTCTCACCCTCGCAAGCACTCACCTTTCACTCTCCGTCCACTCTTGAAACACACTCTTACGACAGCAAAGAATTTTGCTAACAGCACTCCACTCCGCAGCGGCCAGCCTCACAGGTTTACTGATTGCCAGCATCAGGAGCTCTGTGCAACCTGCTTAAGTTCCCTAGGCCCCACCTCCTCTGCGTGCCTGCATGCGCGCAGAGCGGCACAGCACCGGTCATAGCTCCTCCCCCTTGCTGCACGGGGTTTGGCCTGGAGGCGCCTCCGTTGCCGGTGTCGGATTCTTCCCTGGCACGGGGGGGGGGGGCAGCCATCCTCTGTCCTCTGGGGTCTCTGCTGCCTGCCCTGCCTTATTGCTCGGGGCAGTCACTGCGGGGTCGGGTCTAACGGGAGCTTGTATCTGTGGCCCCTGACTCTTTCGTGCTCGGAGATTGTGCCTCACGGCGCCCCTCCCTCATCCCCGTGCCCAAGCCCTGACACTCATGCATGGTGTCCCCCACGTCACACAGCTCTCCCCCTTCCCCCCATCCCCTCTGGCCCCCGTGTGTCCAGGACCAGCCCCTCGGTCACCCTGTGGCTGCCGCCGAGCTCTGGGAGTTCACTTCCCCCCCACTGTCACTGCCCCCATTTGTGTCCTGTGCAGTCTTGTGGCTCGGAGGGGCAGGTGGTGGTAGGAGGGAGGGAGGAGCCCAGACCAGAGGGGTCCCCCATGGTGGCTGAACCCTCCTGAGGCCTTGGAGGACCAGGGGTCAAATGCGCGGCCCCGTCTGGGGTGGAGGCGGCTGGGGCAGTTGGGGTGGGGGAGGGGGCACCAAGGGGCCAGGCACCAGGCTCAGGGCAGGCAGGGTGCCCGGGGGCCAGCTGCCATCACATAGGCACACATGGTGCCCACGTGCAGAAGCAGGGATGTCCCAATGTCATGGGACCTGTCGAGCTCCGCCGAGTGCTCCCGTACCATCGTTGCAATGGCCTTTTCCAGTCGCCCAAGGGCTTCCACCTGTCTGTTGTGTTCCTGGTGCTCCCACCTCCACTCCAGGTGCACCTTTGCCTGGAGCCTCAGGTCCCGAGCCTCCACCCATTCCAGGGAGTGCTCGATAGCCACCTCCATGGGGTCCATGGCAGCGATCATCCGCTCCCCCTGCTCCATTGATGTTCGGACTATGTCTTCTGCCTATTTGTCCCTCTTGCTCCAGTCCCATGCCCTGTACTCCCTCATGTGCTGTGCCTGGGTCCCGGTCCCGGGTGGCTGCGGATGCTTGGATGGCTCTGTAGGGTAAACGGAGATGAGTAATGTGGTGTCCAGGGCACCCACCCCCAGTCAGGGTATGGGCCCCCAGGGTCCGTGTCCACCCTGGGTCTGACCCACCCTGGGCCCCCCACCAGGCCCCCTCCCTCCCACCCCCTGTGTTCCCAGGTTCCCCTCCCTGGCCCCCGGGTGCACCCCCACCCTATCCGTGTGCCTCACCCAGGTCCTCTGCCCGCTGACTGGGCACCTTCGCTCCAGTCTCCTCATCTGCCTACCCCTGCTGCTGCACTGTCCTGTGCCCTGTGGTGTTGTTGTGGGGGGGGTCAGTGGTGGGCAGTCTGGGGGACCGGGTGCATCCCCAGCCACCCTTCCCATCCTCCGGCATGGCTGGGGGCCTGGGGAGGCCCCTGGCCCATGCTTTCCCCACCCTCCATCACCCCCATTCCCCCGACCCTGGCTGTGCCTGCCCTTGTGGCTGACCACATACTCTCTATGTTGGTCTTGGACCCCTCCGAGGCTGGCCCCTCAGTGTGGGTGGGGTCCCCCTGGGACCACTGACTGAGGGTGATGAGGGTGCCGGTCTTGGACTTTGCTTTTTCTGGCCAGGCGTGGGGGGCTTTCCAGGCTGCTGTCCAGAAGGGGGGCCTGCTGGTGCTGGAGGTCCCGGGGCATTCCTCCTGGGGGTGTGGGACCCTGGAGCATGTGCTTTCCTGAGGGGCGGTGAGTGGAGGGGGTACCTCAGCCTGTTCCCTTCCCTGGACCACGCCACTCCCTATGAGGCGTGGGGCCATGATGGACCCCTTCAAATGAAGGATGCGGTCCAGGACATCATAGTATGGGGCACCTATTTTTTTCCCAGATGGCCTTGTACCCCCTCTTTATCTCCTTGGCCTTGGAGCGGCACTGAGCCATGGTCCAGTGTTGTCCCGCCACCCCCATGTCCCACACTATGTCCCAGAACACGTGCTCATTTCTCTGGTTGAGGGTGAGCTCCAGCTAGTGCTCCAGGGTCCCCCAGATCCTGATGAAGTCCCGGGTCTCCTGGAACACCCACTGCCACCCCGTGGTAGGGTCTTCTGCCCCCTCTCCCCTGTGGATCCTCCTCATCCTCCTCCACTTCCTCTTCCTTCCATGCCTCCTCTGCCTCCTCCTCCACCCGTGCTGGGCCTGTGTCCTCTGAGGGCTCGGCCTCCCGGACCCATTTCCATGTCTGCGGGACATGGGGGGTTGTGCCCATGTCCTGCGGTCCCCCCTCCCTGCTGGGTTCCAGGCCAGGCCCCCTCCCCCAGGTGGTGCCCCTGTGCCGGCTGATCCCCTCCCTTTGGTTCCCCTTACCTATTTTTGGAGTGCGTCCTCCCCCTGTCCAGCTGAGATTCCCAGGGCGGCTGGGCCCGGCTGCTGCTGCAGCTGCTGCAATTGTCCCTCTGCATCCTCCATCTGCAGCACAACCACCTCCTCCTCCTCCTCCACCTGTGGTTTCTCTACCTCTTCTTCCACCTCCTCCCATCTCGCTCTCTTGCCCACCAATCTCCTCCTCCTCCCTCCTCGCTCCATCCCGCTACGTTTCCCTGTTGCTGATTGCCCTTTAAATCTCCCACCGGTGGCTATGTTGCTGCTGGTTGCCTGGCAGCAATGCTGCATGCTCTGTCTATGGCTGGGAATCATTCCTTTGATTCCGGCCGGTGGTTGCCATCCAGACATTACTTTTTTTTGTTTCCCATCTGGAATCTCTTTGACCATGCTTTTGAAGATAGGGTATTTTCAGATGTTACGAGATAACAGTGAACCACGGTCAGTACCCACATGGGGCCCAAGCACCCTGAACATCTGTTTGGCAGCCACCAGATGTTCATCATGGTCAAATCCCACATGGGGTCAATTTCAACCATGCTTCCAGGGCTCCCTGCTGGACAATCACCGCAAGCGTGGTCAAAGCGATTCCCAGTGGGAACCAACAAAAAGTAACATCTGGCTAGCAACCACGGCCCGGAATCCCCGGCGGGATTACGGGCCATAGTCAAATCGGGCAGGTGCTGCGGATGCATTGACCACAGCACCCACACATTGGTCTCACGGCCCCATCCCAATTCCCCACCAGAATCAGCCAGCACATCTGTTGAATGTGCTGGAGTGATCCTGGCGGGGAATCATTTGGGTGATTCTGGGATGGAGCGAATGCCACCCTGTCTCATCTGAAATCACCCATGGTCTGCGGGGGAGCTCCGGAAGCATGGTTGGTTTTGATCCCATGTGGGTATTGACTGTGGTGAACATCTGGCGCGCGCATAACAGACGTTCAGGGTGCTTTGACCCCGCCACGGTATTGACCGTGGTTCACTGTGGTTCAGCGTGATCTCATAACATCTGAAAATACCCATAGTTGAAGATAATGAACTGACGAACATTAAAATGTCACACTTTATAGTTCAAAATTAAGCATTTGTTTCCAGAAAGGAATATCTACATTCAAATACCAAGTTCTCCTTACTATCTACAGGGGTCAAGTGCCGTCAACATAAGCCCCGAGAAGGGTAAGGCATGTTTTTATTTAAATTAGATTACCCCTAGGGGTTAAGTGTTGATTTGCGTAACCCCTGGGAAGGGTAAGGATATTTGGGAAAGAGAGTTTACAGCTGATTGGTCCTCATTATGGGTTGTGTTCACTCATCCAAGGATGAGCTATATCCAAGTGGACTATCTTCTCCAATCAGGTTATAGCAGGTGTTATCCCATACCCACAGTCCATAGGAACCAATATGTATTATTTTAAATCTTTGTAACTGTTTTATTGTATTCTGTCATGTATTGCCTTTTCTGCTTGCCCTTACTTCTTATTTATTGTTTGTTATGACCTATGGTCAAACAATAAACTAAACTACTACAGTTTCAATCCCAAGTTTACAGCTGTATATTTCTTTTGGCTCTACTTTAAATCTATCTTGGTTCAATCTAATCCCAGTTGCATAGAAAAGCCCATGAAGCCTGGTGCCATAGTAATTGTCATGAAGGAACAGTCTGTGTTTTGCCCAAGTAAAGCAGCACACTTTGCACACTTGGTGTGTGTTACGGTGCATATATTTTTCTTGAAAAAACGTTGCTATTACCCTCATAAGGCTGTAAGTTATTGCTTTGTGGGACCCCAGAAAGACCATTAGTCCTAGCATGGTTGAGTAGGACTGTTCATCATAAGAAGCTCAATTCTGCACCAAACAACCCTCGGCTTTTAGTTGCTGCTCTGCTTTCATTATTCACTACTGACGAGAAAAAAACAAATGGTAAAGTCTCCTCTCTACTTGGCAGCATTATTGTGGCTGGGCAGAAATAGCCAGCCAATACATCGTACAATACTTTGCCTGACTTAGGAGGCTTTAGGCTGCAGCTTCTCATAACTTATTCATGATTCATTACTCATCCTAGTTTGAAAATTGAGAGAGGTCCATTAAGTAACAGGAATGCATATTTATTCAAGACTAAATGGATCTGCTTTAGAAGTGAGGCAGCGGATAACAAGATGGGGAGAGATGGTAAGGCTTGAAAGGCAAAACGGCAAATAGTGTAGAGAGAGCACACTGTCAGTCAGGAAGCCTGCGAAGCATGGGAAAAAAGAGATGAAAAAGGTGAATCCCCTAATACTCAGATCACCAGGCATGGCATCTTGATTACAGGCTCTTTAAACTGTAGTGGGAGCTGACACCCACGAAATGGGGATTTTCTCTGACTCATTGATCAGGGACAGGTCCCTAGCTCATGTTAATTGGTGCCAGCCACTACACTTACAACAATGGGTCATGTCCTCAGCTAATGTAAATTGTTGCCACACCATTGGAGTCATTGGCCCAGCTCTATAGGTGCTGTAAACTGGCATGACTCCACTGCTTCTACTGGGTCAGATTTCTAGCTGGTTTAAATCATTGCCACTCCATTGGAGACAATGGGACAAATTACCAGCTGGTATAGATTTGCTATCACTGTACTAGAGGCAATGAGTCAGAACTCAGCTTGTATAAATTGCCATCAGTTCAATGAAGTCAATGTGGACAGATTCCAATTTGGCATAAATAAGAAGAGCTCTAATCCAGTTTGGGCCAGATCCCCAACTGGTGTGAATTGCTGTCACTCCACTGAAGTCAGGTGAATGACACCAGTTTACACCAGCTAAGGATTTATTTGTTTATTTATTTAATCAAATTTGTATCCCACCTCTCCTGAAAACAGCTCGGAGTGGCTAACAATATCTCTCTCTCTCTCTCTCTCTCTCTCTCTCTCTCTCTCTCTCTCTCTCAATACAATTATAAAACATTTTTAAAAATGATAAAATTACAAAAATTAAAACCAGGGTAGCACTAAAATAATTAATACAATAAATAAGGGTGGAGGGAGCTAAAACGCCCTCCCCAAAGGCCTGGGCTAACAGCCAGGTTTTGCAAATTTGCCGGAATGTTAAAAGGCTTGGGGCCAGGCGTGCTTCCTCCAGGAGGGTATTCCAAAGGGTTGAGCCACCAAGAGTGCCCTCTCCATTGTGACTCCCCGCTTAACACAGGGGACCTCCAAGAAGGCACCCCTGGCAGACCGAAGGAGCCACTCTGTGGCGGGGAGGGCGAGGCGGTCCCTGAGGTACGAGGGGCCCAGACCATGAAGGGCCTTATAGATCAATACCAAAACCTTGAAACTGGCTCAGCACGCTATTGGCAGCCAGTGCAGGGTCCGGAGCACAGGTGTTATGTGCTCCCAACGGCCCGTCCCCGACAGGAGCTGGGCCACCGCATTCTGCACTAGTAGCTTCAGTCTCTGAACCAGGAACAAGGGCAGCCCCACGTAGAGCACATTGCAGTAGTGCAGCCTCGAGGTGACGAAGGCATGGATGAGGGAGGCCAGGTCCGGGCCGGAGATGTAAGGATGCAGCCTCTGCACCAGATATAACTGGTGGAAAGCGGACTTCTCCACTACCTCCACCTGTCGCTCAAGGCGGAGATCTGCGTCATATATCACCCCCAGACTCCGAACCTGCTGAGCTATAGGAGGGTGAATCCCCCCAATCAGGGTGGCTGACACCTCCCTCGCTCTCCCCACCACCATCACCTCCATTTTATCAGGGTTGAACTTCAGTCTGCTCTGCCACATCCACTCCACCATGGCCTCCAAACACTGGGACAGCAATGAGACAGCAGGGTCTGGGACTTCTGAAAAAGAGAGGTACAGCTGAGTGTCATCAGCATATTGGTGGCATTGCACCCCGAACCCTCTCATGACCTCCCCCAAGGGCTGCATATATACATTAAATAACAAAGGAGACAGAATGGAACCCTGCGGAACGCCGCAGGATAAAGCGCTAGGGCAAGATGTTTCAGCTTCCAACACTACCCGCTGCCTTCTCCCTGGGAGGAAAGAGCAGAACCATTCAAGAACAGTCCCATCCAGGTCACCAAGGTCACGTAGCCATCTCAACAGCAGACCATGGTCCACAATATCAAGAGCGGACGAGAGATCTAGCAGTATGAGAAATGTCGAACATCCTGCATCCATCTCCCGGAAGAGATCATCGACCAAGGCCACCAACACTGTCTCAATAACATGGCCGGGGCGGAACCCAGATTGAAAAGGGTCTAGAAAATTGATGCTGTCTAGATGCGCCTGGAACTGGATTGCCACCGCCCCCTCAAAAACCTTCCCTAAAAAGGGAAGAGACAGGTCGGTAGCTGGTGAGTGTGTCCACGTCCAATGATTTTTTTTTCAGCAGGGGATGCACCACAGTCTCTTTGAGGCTAGGCGACAACCTCCCCTGCTGCAAGGATGCATTAACCACCCTCGCCAGCACCGTTCCCAATGTCTCCCTGGAGGCTTTCACCAACCAGGACGGGAACGGATTGAGTTCAAAACTCGTGGCTTTCACAGACCCCAGGACTTCCACTGCATTGGCTGGCGTCACTTCCTGAAACTCCCCCCACAAAGTTGGACCAGATGGGGCCTCCATGACCTCACGGTCTCCACCTACTGCCCCATATCCAGTGTCAAAGTTGCTCTGAATCCGAGCGATCTTGTCTGTGAAGTAGGTGACATACTTCTCACAGCGGACCTGGGAAAAGTCCCCATCCAGGTGGAGGGAGGCCAGACTGACCAGCCCCCACACCACCCGAAACAGCTCTTCTGGGTGTGGTTTCACAGATGCTTTGAGGACAGCAAGGAACTCTTTCCTTGCTGTCCTCACAGACTCAACATAGGACCACATATGGGCCCTATGGAGAAGTTGGTCGGAGTCAAATCGAGGCCGATGCCAGCATCGCTCCAGCCTCCTGCCTTCTCACTTCATACACCGCAGCCCCTCAGTGAACCAAGAGGCCCTGTGGTGACAAGAAAGAGGCAGAGGGTGTCTCAGAGCCACCCTGTCAATGACCTCCTCCAGCAAGCTGTTCCAAAGCTGTGGTGCCTCGTGATTAAATAAACTCTGGGACTAAAATGGGAAGCATTTTAGGTTCTCTTGAGGAATACCAAGAATCCAAGAACCAAGACAGATCTCAAAAGAATCTCAGCCCCGACATAAATTCTCGTATTTGCCCCCGCACAGGAAATAAGGAACAGACACAGAGCTTGGGTAAAACTGGCCACAGCCGTTTATTTAAAACAACAAGCATAACCGGAAACCTGTTGATAAACGAGAACCAATTAATAAATCAATCAAACCAATTAATGAGAACGGTGGAAAGATCTGTTTGCCAAATTGATTTAAATTAATATAATTACCCCATTAGCGAATCACTGTAAATCTTCCAAATTATTATCCCACATCCGAATTGAATCGTAAAGCCGAATTGATCACCCTGGGTGAGACTATAAGGAGAGTGATTGGGCATTAAGTCCAACCTTCTTATATCACCTCCGTCCCTAATGTCCCTCACTCCCTGCATTCAGTACCATAATGTGTGACCACTTGGATTGGAGATACCAGTCCAATCCCCATTTTCAACTGGACCAGAATTGATCCAGACCAGAAAGAACTGCCGATCAAGTGACCATGTCGGGACCGCTTAGATCCTTCCTATATGCCCCTTGACGCCAGTCCTTCTTCTTTGGGATAGCAGTGGGGCGCCCATCCCCTGACTGCTTCCCAAGTTCCACCTCCTGGATGCCTATCAGCATCCCCCATTACCTGATGTTTTCCATAATGCTAACCAATTCCGAATACCTGTTTAATTCCACCATGGTACTGAACTCCGCCAACCAGTTCAGCAGCAAAGCTTGCTTGAACACCCCCCAGCCTCACCCAAGGCTACCACAACCTAACCCAAACACTTTTGTAAGAATTCCTGTAAATTCCCCAAGTACATATCCAGGCCCTTTTCAGACAGGTGAACCCCATCTGACCAATACAACTCTGGCCTTGTCCACGAAATATTCCCATGCACCAACCAAATTCCCCCTACCTGTGTAATACATTTCTTAATCTCCCTATTAACCCTCTTTCTAGATCTATCCACCGCTCTCGGACTCGTGGCTCTAGGCCACTTTATCTCTGCAGTATCTCCGTAAAAACCAAACAAGGCCCAGGGAATAACTCCCTCAACCTAAACCAATCCTGCCGAACCATGATGGATAAATCCAACCCAGACCCTCTGGTCAAATCATTCTCCCCCAGATGTATAACTATTATACCTGGGGACTGACCTACACCCCAACCGTAGAGTAATGGCATAAGTTGTGGCCAAAGCATGCCCCGCTTGCCTTTCCAGACTACCATTGCCTGGGAGGATTAACCCAACTGTGAACCCCAACTAGATTTTTTCGCCCTCTTTTCAGCCCAACTAATAAAACTACGGCCAATAATCAAAATTACCTTCTTTCCCATTGGCCACAGCAACCCTGCAAAGTATAAAAAACCATCTATCAACATTGTTGAATCAGCTCTCCCTAATCAATTTATCACAGGAAGTGGGCAAATATAAGATCTAAATGCTCCAGAGCGCCATCTCCCCACCGACTTAATATCAGGAACCGGCAAACCCGCCGCTGCTGTGGTAGATGCCGCTCCAATTCGAAATGAGTGAGAACTAAACCTCCCAGATATGCCTAATGCATCCACACAATGCCCCATAACTGCCATAAACTGAAACCGGGTGAGAGGCTGACCAGATTGATGGAGAAACAACGGCCCTAGTTCCTGTGGTCTCTCCTTCAAAAACTTAACCATGCAGGACAGATTAGCGGTTCACTGGACCTAAAAATCACCACCTTGGCTCCCTTCCCTACTTGGTCAGTTTTTGACTTTCTGATACACAATTCAATCCCATTAATTCCCACAAACACATCCTCCACTTGCAAGGCCCGGCCCGAGCAGTCTACACGTGAATTAACAACCAACTCGCTTATCTTAAGTGCCGCAAAAACGGCAATAACAAAGGAAGTTTGAAAAAGCCTCGCCTCGCTCGGATCGGTACAAATTCCTGGAAGCTTGGCGACCAAATCAGCCAACATTTTTGGTGACACAGGCTTCCTGGCATCAACCCTGCACGTGCCCTGTTGCCTCCAGGATTCCAATATGGATTTCAAAATAGGCGAACCTGATAACTCAGAAGGGCCGACCATTTTGGAGAAAAATGTTAAAGCGGACCATTTTGCCGCAATCGTGCCTGGCGCCAAACCTTTTCTGCGCAATTCCATCCCAAATTGCACCACCTGTGGCAACGGGATTGGAAATAACACCAACCATCCCTTCCTTGCAGCAAAGGCACTGAACTCCTTCAAGGCTCTATCATACAGCCGCCAAGTAGCCGGAGAAACCGAGCCCTTCACTGTCTCTATCAGCTCTAGAATCCAAGGCTCCAAAGCTCTGGGGGAACCAAGTCTTGCTTCTCCCTGGCTATTGGAGCGAGCTTCCGAAAACAAGGAATCTGGAAACAAGAGAGGGCATCAGCAATCTCATTATTTACACCCGGCACGTGTTTGGCAGCAAAAACTACATTATGCGTCAAACACCATAGAACGAAAACTCTCACCAACCGCATTACCCTTTCTGATTTTGATGACAACGAATTAATCACATGTACAACAGCAAAGTTGTCACACCAAAATAATACCCTCCTATCCCTGAATCTGTCAACCCACAAGTGAGCTGCAACCACTATAGGGAACAACTCGAGGAACGTCAAATCTCTCAATATGCCCAGGTCGTGCCAATGAGAAGGCCACTGCTCTGTGCACCATCTACCCTGAAAATAAATTCCAAGCCCCACAGCACTAGCTGCATCAGAGTGCACTTGTAACTCCGCTTCCAACAAATACAAGTCTCTCCACATGCTGATACCATTGTGATGCTGCAGAAACTCCAGCCACACTCCCAGATCCTCTCTCATCTCTTTTGTGACCCTAATGTGATGATGCGGCTTAGTGATCCTAGCTGTTTTGGCATACAGGCGAGACAGAAATGTGCGCCCAGGTGCTATAACCCTACACGCAAAGTTCAACTTACCCAGCAATGACTGAAGCACCCTCAAAGTCACTTTGCTGACCCCCATGCATGAAACTATTTAATTCCTAATTATCTCTAACTTATCTAACGGCAAACGAGAACACTGATCCACTGAATCCAATTCAATACCGTAGTAGGTCAAACATGAAGTAGGGCCCTCTGTCTTCTCCTCAGCCAACGGGACCCCAATCAACTCTGCACCTTCCCTAAAAGCAGCCAACAAGCTGATGCACTCCCTCAACCCTGCTCTCCCAATGAACATATAATCATCGAGATAATGTGACATATAGCGGGACCCTGTCCATCGTCTAACAATCCACTCCAGAGCCGAGCTGAATTTCTCAAAGGCAGCACATGAGATGGAGCATCCCATGGGCATTGCCTTATCAAAATAAAAGCGGCCCTTCAACGAAAACCCCAATAGGTCAAAATCCATGGGGTGCACTGGCAAGAGGTGAAAAGCAGACTTAATGTCACTCTTTGCCATAAGGGCACCCCTAGCACAATCCCTCACAAGTTCAACCGCCCCATCAAGAGACGCGTAGTGAACTGAGGTCAGCTCAGGAGGGATTGCATCATTCACTGAAAACCCCCTGGGGTAAGACAGATGATGGATCAATCTGTATTCCCCAGGGGCCTTTTTTAGCACAATGCCCAATGGTGACAATTTCAAATTCTCCATAGGAAAAGATTCAAAGGGACCAGCCACACGGCCTTCTGCTAACTCCTTCTGTATCTTTTGCTCCACCACTGATTCCATGCCTATCACCGACTTCAGATTCCTAGCCACCATACGCTCCTTCTTCCCTTCAAACGGAATTTGAAAACCAAACCTAAAACAATTAACAACGTAACTTTCTTGACCCGGATCAGGATAATCACATAACAAGCTCTCAAGCACCCACCATTTAACTGGCGTTGGTGCTCTTACCAGCAGCGGACTGGGCCGGCCCACCGCCTCTGCCTGCACCGGGTTGGAAACCACGCTTGCCTCTCTGCCCTGCCCCCCATCTACGTTGACAGTTGACGGAAGGGTGAGCCCCCCCACATTGGAGGAAGACATGCTTAAACCTGCAGAAGGAACGAAAACACTTGCTTTCATTAAAGTCCCAGCAGGCCAAAGATTGCCATCCCTTTTTATTCTGTTCTCCACAAAAATTATCCACCGGTTGAGCATCACCCTCAATGATGATATGCCCGCTATCTGCACGCACCACCTCCTTTCCCTGAATACACTCCATCCAGAGGTCGTGGTCCTTCACCTCCCACTGCACCCCGGGGGTAATGGCTGCATGCTGACAAAATGCCTCGTCATATCTGAGCCAACTGAAGCCATCTTTCATTAGATATGCTCGCCTACGATATCAAAATATTTCCACAGGGCTACCGCCCTTTCTGGAAAGGCCTGCATTATTACTCCCGCATATATAATGAAGGTTGACACCCAGTTAGCCCAATTCCTATCGATCTTTCTCCTTTTTGCCCTCTCATACTCCTTTGGCTCCGGCCGTGCATTGGGGTCAGGAACTGGGTCACAGAAAAGGATGGCAAACAAGTCTATGTAATCCCCCCTCCAGATTTTTTCCCTTGTGGACTGGAGTAGGTGCACCCCCAATGGGGCAGATGCCCTGGCGTATCTGCCCTGCAAAGGAGGGACTTCCTTTACCTGTAACCCAGCAGAGGCCATCCCACCATGACCCACAGAAGCCGTGGTGACAGCCAAAGGAGCCGGAACATTTGCCCCACCTGCTGGGTCCACCTGAACCCCAGTGCTTGCTTCACTCCCAACTGACCCACCCTTCAAAACCGCTGCTTGTGGGTGCCACACATTGTCCACCCACACTAACCTATTCGGGTCCTGCTGCACCAGCAGTTGACCCGTCCCAGGATTTGCCTGCACAGATGCCATAAGGCTCTGCTGCACCGTCTGTGTCCCTGCCAACGATCCTGTGGCTCCAGTGCTTGCCTCTCCACTGATTTCAACCCTGACAGGCCCTTCCCTGTCTGACTGCTTCCAATTACTACCTGCCCTTGGGTCTCTGAACCCAAAGGGGGAACTACATACTCACCGTCACCTGCAACAGGTGTAAGTGAAGGCGTCGTCTGCAACACACCAGTCCCTGACGCGGATGGCATCATCAACCTCGGCCCTGCACCTCCTTCAAGCAGTTGAGCAATCCTGCCAATCTGCTGTTCCATTTTGTCCACTTTTCTGGCCAGCGCCTCCATCGCTGGTCCCCCTTGGCTTGGTCCAGGTGTGTCACTCTGTTGCACAGAAGGGTCTGGTAAATTCCAGTTCACTTCCCTAGAAACCTGACCCCCCATTCCCCCAGCCTCCAATAACCCGGAGGCTGTCAGGCGGGACATAAAATTATCCCACCCAGCCATCCTGGCCTCCATGGAACGCATGAAGGCCTGTCCAGGGCCTCCCTTCAGCCACGCTGGTGGGGGGGGGCTGCACCTGAGCCCCCTGCACTATGGCAGAAGGAGGCTCAGGGAGTGCCCCGACCAAAACCCTCCCGTGCGTAACTCCACCCTGGAAAAGGCCGGGCCCTTCATCCCTGCTGGGTCCAGCAACCTCTTTCAGGGCACCATCCAAATGCGCCATCCCTTCCCCCAGAGACCTCACCGAGGGAGAAAGGGCATGGGGGGTAGCCTCCACCTGTGACCCCTTTTGTTCACCACCACCCTGCCCTGCTTTCCTCTTTTTCCCACCCGCTGCGCCAGGCCCCTGGCCTTTCTTGGCTCTGCCCATACTCCCTGCAGATACTTATGTGCCAGCAAGTGGGTATCCCCCCTTCAAACCTTGGGACGCCAACACTCCCCTTGTGCTACCCAGGAGCCAAAAAATACCAATATCAGGAGGGGGGGGAATGTTCCCCTATAGCCCTCCTAATAGGAGGGAGTGAATTCCCAATGTATATGGGGGGGGTATTCCCTGAGGATATGCCCACAGGAGGGCTACAATTCCAATGATATCAAGGGGTGAACTGATCCCCTATAACCCTCCACTGGGAGGATGAATAGCCAGTATTCCCCCAAAGCTTGGACACAAGTTCAGGATAAGGAGACCTCGCTTCTAGCCCCCTTTCTTCCAGCCCCCCCCTCATGAAATACAGCAAAAATACAGCCTTTATTTATCCTTTTTGCTCGTCCTCCAAGCCGCGCCACCTGTCTCCCCCGCAATCCCCTCTCCAGCTATGAGAAAAGCCTTCAGGCTTCGAGATTCAAGGCATGCCGCTGGTCTCCCATGCAATCCCCGCTCCAGGAGAGGCCGAAAAAGCGGCCACTTCAGTTGCTTGCCGGCAGCCGAATGGAGGCTGCCCAGCACAGGAAACCACGTGGACACTCAGTGTCCAATCAGAGCGGGGCATTTTCACACCTGAAATCCATGCAAGCTGCTGCTGCCCCGACAATGCAGCTTGCATGCTGGTCATTTTCCCACCTTGGGCAGCATTATTCTGCCCAGCAACAACCCATGCCTGATTCCCCTGATGGGGTGGGCACAAATTAACCCTTGCAGTGCACAAGGCGCTTAGCAGGGTCTTTATCAGTGTCAAAAATAAAATCACTGTGCATGCAGAAATATCTGCCAGACTGTTCAACGCATACACAGCCCTTTTACAAAACAATAGTGGCAGCTTTGTAACCATTTTGGGAAAGGGCAGCCATTGTGCACATGTTCAAATGGCCACCATGTATACACACACTGGCTGCCCTTTCCAAAATGGTGACAATGCTGCTGCTGCTGCTGCTGCTGCTGCCGCCATTTTGGAAAAGGACTGTTCATACACAGAACGGCCCAGTGGCCATTTTGTGCATGAACAGTGGGGTTTTTTGTTTGTTTTGTTTTAAAGTAATTTCTGGTGAGAATTAAACAGAGACACTGCTGGTTCTTAGTTTGTTCTCAGTTCCCAGAATGAACTGAGAACTGGCATTCTCATCTTGTTCTTGTTCCAGACGGGGCCTCCGTAACCTCACGCTCTCCACCTACTGCCCCTAATCCAGTGTCAAAGTCGCTCTGAATCCGAGCGATCTTGTCTGCGAAGTAGGTGAATGAGCTGAAAGAATGAGCTAAAAACCCTGATTCTCACTGAGAAAAGCGAGAACATGAGAACCAAGTTTCAGCCCTAGTTTGTGTAGGAGAGGGGGCATGGGCGAATGTGCTTTTAATTTGGTTGCTCCATTTGCAAAAATTACTATGGCCAATAAAGTGAGACCTCCACTACGTGTGCTCACAGAACAAGGCAGATACAGGAAGAAGGAAGAAGAAAAGGAGGACAGGGTGGGAGTAGAGCCAAGATTAATGCCCTTTCAAATTTTCCTGTTTAGTCTGATCTGCTGGAAACTAGCTTTAAATAGAATAAAATGATACTTTAATCCTCTTTATCTTCTTAAGAGCTGCTGTAAAAGATCTACTTGACATATGAGAAAGGGAAGTAAAAGGACTCCTCAAATTCATCAGAAATGCTGGTTGCAGTGATCTGAGTTTAATACAGCTGAAAATTTATTTCGGGTTTTATTTATGATTGCAAGACCATTCTGTGCATGTCCAGCCCTCTTTCAAAATGGTGGTGGCAGTGTTGACACCATTTTTGAAAAGGGCAACCAGTCTATGCCTGTGCTGTGGGCATTTTGCTCATGAGCAGGCCAGCTTCCCTTTCCCAAAATTCTGGTGGCATTTTGTAAAAGGGCTGTGCCTGTGCAGAAGGGTCCAACAGTCATTTTGTGCATGCAATGTATTTATTTTTAAAAATAAAATAAAATAGAGAAACATAGAGTTTGTACTGGGACCAGTGTCAGTTCTCTGTGTTTCTCATGAGATGCTAATACACGTCTTGTTCAGCCCTAATTTCAATAGTAAGCCCAAGTTTTTTAACCAGGGTGTCAATCACAGCTTTGATCTTAAAGCAAAGAATATGAGGTAGGTGGGGAGACAGTTAGATGGATGCGCTGGCATGTGGGAGATGTTGTTCTTATGACTGGCTCAGAGAAGGAAGGTGGCTGTTTAGTGGCAGTGAAAGCCATGAAAGTTTAAAGGGAAAATAGACCTTCACATAAAGATCAGGAAGAAAAGCTTAGTTAGGACTAGAGATAGGAGTGTTAACATCATCTGTCAGGAAATACAGAGAGAGAGAGCCTTGTTAACCTTTAATAAGAACTGGACAGTTCACCTTTAATATTTAAAAACAAAACTCATGCTAATATTGTTTTCTGGGTTTGAGTTGTTTTTTTCTTGCTGAGAGTTGCTGGATTGATAGCTCTAGAAGGCAAAGGCTTTCTTATAGACACAGGTCAGGAAGAGCATTCAAAATTAGTTTACATTGTGCACAAGGTTGTGACACCCTCCTTGGACAGAACAAGTTCCAGTTTAAAAAAAATTATGATGTCTTTTGCTTTAAAACTAAAATAAATCCAAAATGTACATCTAGTCATACATCATAAACATCATTGATCTGTTGGGATCCATCTGTCTCACAACATAGTAATAATACCAAATTACATCAAAGTATTTCTAAGGCGCAGTGCTGATATAAAAAATAGAACAAAGGCTGTTAACACTTCTTTGTTTTTAGACGTTAAAAGTGATATTAAACTCTGGTGGCCAGAACTAGGACTGAAACTCTCCCTCAGTCTTCTAGAAAATCTCATCAAGAATCAGCTTTATGATGAGATTTTCTAGGTCAAGACTCTCGTAAGAATTGGCATTGTTGCAAGATTCTCAGAAATGATGGCTGGGTGTCTGTACTTGTGCAGAATGGCTACAATGGCCATTCTGTACACTTGCTCCAGCAGAAGGGAGTTCCATAACATTTGGACAGCAACCAAGAATGTCTCCCTGCAAACCCCTGTCTCATAAACAAGGTCAACAGATGGTACCCACAGGAAGGCAATTACAGGGGCCACGATGGGCCATGAAAAGACAGGCGGTATTTCATATATGTGGGGTCCATTTAGCACTTTAAAGGTCAAAACCAGCATCCTGAATTGTGCCCAATAAAAATATAGGCAGCCAATGCAGATTTAAGAGCACTGATGTAATGTGCTCCCAGCACCTTATCCCCTAAAGGAGCCAAGGTTCTGCATTCTGCACTGGCTGCAGCTTCCAAAAAGTCATCAAAGGCAGCCCCACGTAGAGTGTATTGCATTAATCCAGCCTTGAGGTTATGAAAGCATGGATGATGGTGATAATCAGAAAGAAAAGACTGCACCCTCCTCACCAGATGGAGTTGGTGAAAAGCTCTCCTGGCTGTCGCCACAACCTGACAATACAGGTGCATCAATAGGGATGGGTGAACGTGGTTTGGAAGTTCAGAGTTCAGACCAAACTCTAATAGTTCAGTTGACCTAAATGAACCGAACTCGAAATGAACGTTGGTTCGGATGCATTCGGTGAGTTTGAAATTGAATTTCCATTGGTTTAAATGGAAAACACATTATTGGCTGTAACATTTTTGTTTTTTAAGCTGTGTGGCTGAAATATGGGATGCCTATACCCCCAATAGAAAGAATTATGTGTACCAAATTTCAAAATGATTGGATAAAGGAATTCGATTTTAGAAGCAGTTGTATTATTGAATTTTGCAATATTCTGCATATACATTATTAGCTGTAACTCCTTTGTCTCACATATAATGTAAGTTAAACTTATCCAGCTTATACCCCTTCCCATATTTAGTATCTTTGCCAAATTCCAGAAGGATTGAAAAAAGGATCTTGGTGGTATAAGCAATTAATATATAAATGTATGTATGACTTTAACATCTTTGTATTCCAACCAGTGTACATGATATTTAGCAGGACTATATATTATACTTTCATGATCATCTCTGAAAAATATCAGAAAGATTTTACAAAGGGTTCCAATTTTATATGCCTGTACAACATATGTAGAGAAGGGGCCTAAGCCTGGGATTCTCTTATGTCACTGTGGTATAAGATCAGTTTGTGATGCGAATTGGCCAAAAGAAATATAAACCAAATATCCTCATTCTGTTCTGGGACTACCCCAACATATCTCCCCCACTTGTTTCTGGGAAGTCAGAAGCATCTGTTTAGGAAAGAGTCAATAGACAGTCTCTTATGTCCTCTGTCTCAGTGCTGCAGGATGTGATTGCGATGATAATTGACCAGGCTGGATGTGTTTAAACTATGTCTCCTGACTTCTGGGATTCTATCTCAGAAGTCCCAGTTATGTTGCTTGTGCCCGCCTCAAGGCCGCCCCCTATGCCCACCTCAAAGCCACTACCAATTGGTCCTGTAAAGCTAGAAGCTTGCAGTAATGTGTTTGGCCATTGAATGTGTCTGTCAGTCTTTGGGGTTGCTCCACATCCTTCCTCTTACAGTGTCTCTCCCCCTGACATGCCGGGTACTTGCCTCTGACTGGCACTGAATATGCTGATATTCATCTGAATAATGATCTTCACAGGGACAACATCAATTGCTTATATAATTGGGTCCCTTTAT
>QEPC01003356.1:16605-63920 GCA_003113815.1 Sphenodon punctatus
GGCCCTAATCCTCACTGTGTCTGGGGGGAAACAAGTGTGTGTGTCCTGTCCCGACCTCCCCCTTGCCTGGTATTGCGCACGGGTCCTCCCCGCACTTCCCCCACTCCTCGCCATTAGCCCTGGGCCCTGGGTGTCTGCTTCTGGTGTCCCCTACGGTCCTCCCCGGTTGGGAGTTGGCTTGCCTCGCCTCTGTGATGAGTTAGGTGGGGAATGGCTAGACCTTCCACAACCACCCTATAACACCCTGAGAGGCATTTTTCAGGCCCCGCTGCTCCTTCGTGGGGATTACCCAGGGATCTCGGTCTACGTGTGGTTACGCTCAACCCCCGTGCGGTGCACATCCCGGTCTGTCGCAGCTCCCTTTCCCCTTCCCCGTGAGGGTTTCACCCCAACCCTCACAGCCAGGAACGTAGGCTGGCTGGCATCGGTGGAGCATTGGCAGACAGTGAAGTGGAACGACAGACCTCCCGGACTGTAACGTAGACTCCAGAACCCTGACGGTGGGTCCTGGGACTAGAGTGGCAGCTTCTGGATGCAGTGGAACAGCATTGGCACAGCACGAGCAGACTTTGGATTGCCCAGAGGCAGCATTGGCACAGCACGAGCAGACACTGGATTGCCCGGGCATAGAACCCGTGGCATGGACAGCAGAGGCAGCATTGGCAGCAGCAGACATTGGATTGCCCACAGACAGCTTTGGAGCAGGAGCAAATTTTATAATTTTTATTTATTTCTTCAAATTTGGAATATAATATATACTACACTAACTCTAACTGCTATTAACTATTTTAAAATGTATGGAACTAAATGGAATACTATCTTATATCTACAAAGGCCTAGTCCTACAAACACACTATAAATTATTAAAACTGATTCACTACACAATATCTCTATCTCTATAACTAAGTTAACTCGTACATCTATCTATCTATACATACACACACAGGGATGGAGGGGGGCACAGACAATTACAACAACAAAGGGAGGGGTACAAAACTGAGATTAAACATAAATCAATGTAATCCTACTTTAAATAAATCCAAAAACAGGGGAAGGGTATCAGGGATGGAATATATATTATATACAAGGAGGAGGGAAGGATTCAATGGAGGGTAGGGAGAAAGAACACAGGGAGGGGTTAAAAAATAAAACCTAAATCTAATATAATTTAAATAAATGAAACTATGAGGTAAATGTGTGGAAATGGGTGAAATAGGAGGAGGATGGCAATGGATTAGGAACACAAACTGCTGTGAAAGGGAAACTTCTGAAAATGCCTGCTGACAGGATCAGTGGCTAGCTCAGAAGGAATTAGAAGGGAGGGAGGGCAATGGCTTTTGTTACTTGCTGCGCCCACCTTACCACAAGCCCCGTTGGCTCTGTGCAGCCTAGCCCCATGCCAATCGCAGACTGTCAAGCCAATGGTCTGAGGAAGAGAGGAATGGTGATTGGGTAGGCTGTCTGCTATTCCAAGCCTCTCTCTACCCCTGGTGCCAGGAAGTCTTCTCCTCAGGTGCCCCCCTCCTCCCTGGGCTTGTTTGCCTCATTTTTCCCACCCAACCTCCGCCGACCTCATCCAAACAATACCAAACTGTTCAGGGGTTCAAACGTTCTGTTTGGCCGTCTGAACAGGCCGAGTCGGTCCAAACACCGAACATCCAAACTGCGTTTGCACATCCCTACAGATTAGGGCTGTAGAGGAATGCCGCAGCGGTAGCTATTTCTGCCAGAAACAGCGTTTCCGTGATTAGTGGTACGGCGTGACAGAGACTTTCATTCCGCTAGTTTCATTCCGCTACTTCCGCAGTTCCGCTAATTTCATTCTGCTACTTCCACGGGCTTCGCAAAATAGTGGAAACATGACATTTTCGCTACTTCCGCCATTCCGCCAGCACCACAAAATAGCGGAACAGCGGTTTTCCGACAGTTTCTGCAACTTTTCCACAATTCTGCAATTTGCAGAATGTCAGTGGAATTAGCAGAATGTGGAGCGGGCAATTCCAAAATGGCGGAATGGAATCATGGTGCAGTAACAGCTGCTGCCACATCAGCCCAACTACAGATCAATGTAAGATTTAACTACTGGTCTTTAGGGGTCTGAAGACTATAGACTCGGGACTATATTCAAGACCTACTCCTGGAACCTCACCCTGCTGGCCATTTGTGCTCAGATACCACCCTCTGTTTGGGGATGGTGCCACCACAAGGGCTGGACTTAGGAGCAGGCAACAAAGGCACTTGCCTAGGGCAGCAGATTTGGGGGAGGTGGGCAGGGTTGTGGACTTCTGATCTCAGCCCACTCCTGCCCAGTCACAACATCCCTCTCCCTGCCACCACCACAACCGCACTGCCTCATCCACACCACCTGCAGCCTGGAGGGCCCCCCTCCCTCATGCCCACCTGGAGAAGCTACATTCCATGCCTGATCCCACCACAAACATGCTCAGCAGTGGTGCCAAGCACGGAAGAAGAGAGTGCTTCTGTGCAGGGCACTGCCATTGTTTCTCTCCCTGCCTCAGATGGCAATCCCTGTACACACCAGAGTTCTGGAAGTGGGGGGTGGGCAGCATCTTGAATTGCCTAGGGGTGCTAAAGTTCTAAGTCTGTCCCTGGCCTCTGCACCTTAAGTCAATGGGTGACTGGGCCTTTGCTGTGGCGGACCCCTCTGTGTGGAACTTGCTCCTTCTAGACGTCTGTCTCAATTACCCCCTCCTCTCCTTTTGAAAAGCTCCTGAAGACCTACTTATTCTGCACATGATTTTAGAATCCACTGCTTGTTCCCTTTAATGCATTTTCTTTCCTTTATACCCTGCCCTTTTAAATTGTTTTCAATGGATTTATGTTTAAAATTAATTTTATGTTTTATCATATTTTTACACTACAAATTTCTCCAAGCAAGTTTGGCATGGGGGGAGTGGGATGCTATAAAAATATTATTATTATTATTTATACAGAGCACTAGGGATGTATGAACAGAACAAAGTTTGGACTTTTGGCTGTTCAGTGGTTCAGGTCGACATTTGAGCTCAGATTCAGTATTTAGTTCAGTTGGGCTCGGTTTGGTCTTTAGTTTGGTGTAATCAGAAACTGAAAATGACATTTGGTTTTTGAAATAAAGGAAAAAAACCAAAAAACATATTTCCAGCTATAACATTTTTGTTTCTTATTCACATTATATGAATATTCTGGAGATTGTACCCCCAATGGAGGATAGTAAGTGTACCAAAATTTGGAATGATTAGATAAAGAAAGCCAATTTCAGAAGCAATTTAATGTTGTGATTTTAAGAAAAGCTCCATACACATTCATGGGTACAACATCTTTATCATGTATCCAATGTTCATGAAACTTGTTCATGTTATGTCCCTCCATATGCTTAATACTTCTACCAATTTTCAGAAAGAGTGGATAAAGGATCCCAAGGGTATAAGACATTAACCTGAAAATACATTTCCAGCTGTAACATTTTGATAATCCATTCTGTTTACAGGATATTTGGCAAAAATGTATCAAATACCTTTCCTGCCATTTCAGCAAATGTATAGGAGATTTTGATAAAGGGACCCAATTATATAAGCAATTGATGTTGTACCTGTGAAGATCATTATTCAGATGAATATCAGCATATTCAGTGCCAGTCAGAGGCAGGCACCCTGCATGGCAGGGGGAGAGAGATTGTAGGAGTAAGGATGTGGAGCAACCCCAAAGACTGACAGACACATTCATTGGCCAATTACTGCAAGCTTCTAGCTTTACAGGACTAACTGGTAGTGGCTTCGAGGTGGCCATAGGGGGTGACCCTGAGGCAGGCATAAGCAACATAACTTGGACTTCTGAGACAGCATGCCAGCAGTCAGGAGACATAGTTTAAACACATCCAGGCTGGCCAATTATCATCACAATCACATCCTGCAGCACTGAGACAGAGGACATAAGAGAATCTCTATTGACTCTTTCCTAAACAGATGCTTCTGACTTCCCATAAACAAGTGGGGGAGATATGTTGGGATGGTCCCAGAACAGAAGCAGGATATTTGGTTGACATTTCTTTTGGCCAATTCGCATCACAAACCGATCTTATACCACAATGACATAAGAGCATCCCAGGCATAGGCCCCTTCTCTACATATGTTGTACAGGCATATAAAATTGGGACCCTTTAAAAAAATCTCTGATATTTGGCAGAGATGATCAAGAAAGTGTAATATATAGCCCTGCCAAATTTCATGTACACTGGTTGGACTGCAAAAGATGTTATAGTCAGACATACATTTATATGTTAATTGCTTATACCACCAAGACCCTTTTTCCAATCCTTCTGAAATTTGGCAAAGAGAGTAAATATGGGAAGGGGTATATACTGGACAAGTTTCACCTACATTAGATGTGAGGCAAAGCAGTTACAACTAAGAATGTATATGTAGAATATTGCAAAATACAATAATTCAACTGCTTCTAAAATCGGATGCCTTTATCTAATCATTTTGAAATTTAGTACACATAATGCTTTCTATTCGAGGTATAGGCACCCCAATCTTCAGCCACATAGAATAAAACACAAAAACGTTACAGCCGATAATGTATTTTCCATTGAAACCAATGGAAATTCAATTCCGAACTCACCGAACACATCCGAACCAAACGTTCAAATTCGAGTTCAGTTCGCACATTCAGTTCTGTCAACCAAACTATTTGAGTTTGGTCTGAAATCCAAACTTCCGAACCGTGTTCGCCCATCTCTACAGAGCACATCTCCCTGGAGGATGCATCTTTCCACCCTAGGAGGCTGATGGATAGCAGCAGACACTAAATATCAGAATATCTATAGCTCCACATCATTTGTGCATTTCAGAACAGTTGTGGACTGTCCCCTTCTAAATAAGCAATACAAAAGGAATTTGACTGGTCTCCTCTTTTCTGTGGTACGGAATCAGCATTCACTAAATTGGGTTTCATTAATTGTTTCTGGTGTCTTTTAGACCACACAGCTGAATCAGTAAAACATTCATATATGGATTTAAAATAGTTGTGGTTCGAAGGCTAAATTAAAATTCTAAAACCAGCACTGGGAGAATTCTTTCCGAAGAAGCTATGTACCTGTGGCCAGGCTGTAAGAGTTCATGACCAACAGAGCTGCCTTATGTATATGAAATAGCTACAAATGAGAAGTGAAAAAGGACCATATATAGTGGAATTTGTATGTATTTTTATCTTATCTCAGTTCCAAAAGAAATGTTGTTGAATGTAATCCATCCTAGCAGGATTTAAAACCCACAACACAGGAAAAATATTTGCTCAATTGTGTGATGTGAAACCAAAGCACAGCAATGAGGCCAGAATGTATATCCTGGATTTGAAGATTATTATTATTAATAAAAATAAAATAATAATTCCCCTCATTCTTCTTGTTTGTGAAAGCACAATAGAAGATTCTCCAATGGCTTCTAGTGAAGCTCTCTCATTTGTAGTGTGGGTTTGGGGTGCACGTTCTGCTCTTAATGCATTCTGAGACCCTCCCACTATACTATTAGGGTATAAAATTTCAAAGGCAAAAGGTACACTTAGGTGCCTGTCCCACTCCCATGGGGAGTAACTCAGTAGCAGTTAAGCACCTTAGTGGCATTGTTGCCTTTGTAAATCTACCCCTTAAAGCAAATTGGAAATTTAACAGAAGTGGTGATTGCACTAGAAATTCAACAATTTCCCAAGTTTTTACCAGAAATCTGGAAACCCAAGCATAGACAATTTCCAGGCCTTAAGCAAGTGAAAATCTTACAAAGAGATCAACCAACTGAGTAAAAATGTACAGAACCAAAAGTTTACATCTGTCCAGCAAATATCTCAATTACCAAGAGTCATTATTAACTACTGGTTTGCAAGTGCTGAAATAGAAGTGGAGGGTTACTTACCCCAGGCCTGTTATTTGCTCTAATTCCAGGGGTCCTGTAATGGGGGGCCCTGTTTTCAGCAGGACAGAATGCAGTGCCCCCACTCCCTCCCAGTGGAGCCCCAAACACAGCCACCTCTAGGACCATGGACAATGCATGTAAGGCGAGGCAGGCAAGGATCCCAGGGCCCCCACATTTTATCTTTATCCTGTAATCCACAAATTCTAAGGCTGGGCTTGCCTGTGATCACAGATGTTCAAGATGACCCCATCACAACATTAACATATGAGAGGCAGTGGGGTCCAGTGTGAATGGGGAGGTATACATTGGCTACAGAGAGGAGGGACATTCCACTTCCCTCAAGCTGCTTCTCTGGGCAGACCCTGCTACTAGCACTGTAAAAAGCTTTCCCCTCTTACTCTTTATTTTCTCTATAAGACTGTAAACCCTGAGGGCAGGGTGTGCCTTTCACTACATTTGTACCATGTTTAGTGAAATAGGGCAGCCCTCAGTTTTATTTGGTTGTCTGAGACACTAATTCAACTAAAACAAAACAGCTAAACCATATAAATGTCAAGTAAGGGTTCTAGGTATTCTAACTATTTGTAGAATTCAAAATGAAACCGTACATGCACTTGCAGACTCTATAAAAATATTAAGAGGAGTACAGGGGACTATCCCAAAACTGACAGCAGAAATACAAGACTCAAGCATTCTTACAAAAGCTAATATTGCTTTGCCTTCTGTATTAAGTTAAGGTACTTCCATTTGGAGTGCTGCTTCTGTCCTTTGCAAACAGATACCTCTAATTAGCTCCTAATTCACTGCTGAGACACATTTCTAATATTTTAACCATCCTACACTGCACTTCCTAGAATCCAACCCCAGATCTTCGCACTTCTTGTCTCTTTTGCAGTTTTTGTGGCATACGTGTGTGGTTTACTACAGAGCTTTTATTGCCTGGCATGTGCTGTGAATTAGCAATCTCTTGATTCTGCTTTAGGCATTTGCTGATAATGCCACCCATCTGCCTTGGAACTTCAGGTCTTTATGCAGAATGTGCCTCTCTCTCTCTCTCTCTCTCTCTCTCTAATGGCAACAGAACTTTTAAGAATATAAACTGTATGTGTAGCTACAGCTTTCCCTCTTTTTATAGCGTTTACTGTTTATAAATGCAGAGAGCAGGAATCTTTTTCTACACAGAACTATAGAGATGTACAGCTTGTCAACTTCAGAAGAGGTACCCCTGATTTACATTGCACTGAGATGAGGATTTGACCCATTACACATGGCTGGTGGGGGGCCTAGAATAGTAAATCAGTCATGAAGTCACACTTAGGGTGAAAACATAAGAGACAATAGACCACGAAGGGTAAAAACAGATCTTCATGTGTCGCAGCAGCTCCCCAGCCCGGGGTGGGAAACAGCAGCCACCCCAACCCAGGTCGGGAAGGGGTGCCAAAGAAACGTGCCCACAGCCAGAGAATCATCCCGCCACCCACATGGCCGGGGCGGGGGGGAGGACGGGAAACTTAACAGTTGTTCGCACTGATGCTTTGACTGTTTACTTTAGCTTTTGGAGTGCTCCAAAAAAACAAAAACAAAAGACAGATGAAAAAACACAGCAGGGGCAGCTTCCTGCACTCACCACAGCTACGAGTCATGGGGTGGATGAGCTGAGCCCAGCACCTTCCGTTTATTGGGTTTATCTGTCAAACCATGTGAGTAGCGGCTGTGTTGGGGCTGCATGGAGCAAACCCAGGCTCCAACAGGCTACTGTCTTGTCAGTTAACACCCGTAATGTAACAGGGTTACTTAAAAATACCCTAGAACAAAAAATAAAATTCTAAGCGATATTATGGTCCACTCACTTCTAGGAGGCCCTGTAGTTGTGGTCTGTAATCTGACCCATAATGGTGTTTTAAATGAGTTGGGGTGTTCACTTTTCTTTATTATAACACATTACCTTGTGAGCTTTTCATTTTCACTGCCAGTTATACTCTCATCATCTTTCCTTTTTGCTTTAATTCCTCTATTGCTCCTGTCTGATTCCCACTTTTTTCTATGCCTGACCCATTCTGTTCCTTATCTTGCTTTTCCACAAAATCATACTATAGTCATTTATCTCCTAGGGAACCTATTCAGGCTTGCTGCCTATGTTTTATGTTCTATTGCTCCAGTTATCAACTCACCCTCCATTGCATCTTTGCACTGTCAGATGTAGGTTTGTGCAACCTGATATGCTATAAATAAGCACAGTCAATCATTATTTAGTTGCTGCATTACATGTAACTGCAGATATTAACTAGAACTGCAAATAAAATATAAATGAACATGACTTTGTATAAAGTTGCTTGGAGCAGTAATATGGACTGTGCAATTATGCCATCAAAGAGATATGAGAAGCAAACTAAGTTGTGGATATCAGCTATAATGAAATTAACAATGCTTGACCATAATATTAATATAATTTGTTATCCCCTCCATCTGTCCATTGGGACTAGCAGAGGTGGGACATGGATCTGAAAATGCTCAGGTAGCATTTTATGCTCACTCAGTACAAGTGTATAACAGAAGATTTAAAACCATAGAGTTTAGCCATATTCTAATACCACTATCCTGTATTGAATCCTATCCTGTAAAAACTTACTTGTGAATACAGTTATTACTCTCAATGAAGTCAATGGTGCTAAGATTACTCACTTCTCATGTCTTTTCAGGACATCCCGCGGAAACCATCGGCCCCAACGGGGGCTCCCGCCCCGTCAGAACAACCCCCGGGCAACCCCGCAGCAGACTCACGCCGGGAAAGCCCTGCAGCACCTCCAGCTGAGCCACCTGACAGGCCCCTGCCTGTCAGGCTGCAAGGAAACACGCCGCCACTCCTCGGCAAGGCCCCGGGGGGCGGAACCAAGCAGGACACCATGCCGGAAGTAGCCCCGCCCCCACCATTACACCGCTCAGTGCGGCTCCAGCACCGCCCTGAGCAGGGAGTTAAAAGCCCAATGCAGGGCTGACTGCGTTGCTGGTGATCGAGCCTTGTGCCCGTGAGACTGGCCACCCCTTTTTTGTGCCTTTTGCCTGGAGCTTCGTACTTGTGCTGAGGAACACAGTGTGGCTGAGCGGCGTGAGTGTGGTGTGCGTGTGTGAGTGTTGCGGTAACGAGCAGTTGTGAGGTAAGGTTGCAGTCCTTTGGGTTCGGGGGAGCACTATTGCCTGGGTCCCTCCTTGGAACGCTAGCCCTATCCAACCTCCCTCTCCCCCAGGGGTTCTACACCCCCGCACCCCACCAACCTCACTACCTCTTCCCTTTCCCTTCCCCTGTTCCTCCCGTGTCCCCGTGTGCATGTGGCTACAGCAGCAATTGAGGCATGCGATTACTCAGATGCCCTATGATGAGTCAGGCTGGGGACTAATCATCCTGTTAGCCCTATTCCACCCTGAGGGTTGCGTGTGTGTATCCCTCCTCCTGGCTGTCCCCTCCTCCATCGCCCCATGTACCCGACCCCTTTTCCCCAAACCCCCTAGAACCCCACATACACAGCATTAAAGTTTGGCTTTGTCATTTGCTGCACTGAGCTATTGTTATTGTTTTGGAATTTTCTGTTCCTTGGAGCTACTAAACCATAAAGGACTGTTTTAAGGATTATCGAAGAAAATCAAACTAATACACAAAGGACTATCAATGATATTTCTTGTTTTGGTTTTACTATCAGACTCTTAAAACTGGTCTGATCTAGTTAATATTAGCAGGGCAATTTTTATAAATGAAAGGTTACCTGAAATTTCATATTCAATTTCTGGATTGTTGGCTGCAGGATTATCAATTAACCTTTATCTTAGGACCTCATCTATTTATTCCTGCTGGGTTCTCCTGTTGGCCAACACTAATTCAGAGACATTGACTGAGTCAAATTAGTTGGATAATCAGCGGTTTTATTAGAAGTAAGTGCCCAATGAAGATACAAGCAAAACTCAACTGCGCCGTACGTAATAATGAAAATAATTGATATTATTGACAGGAATACATATAATCTTATAAGACAATATCTTGCATATAGCGCCTGGAAATCTTCCTGGACACTATCTGGCCTAGGTCTATAAGGAATGCTGGGGGTTCTGTGCATATCTTAGTTACACATATATAATTACCTATACTTCAACAGACCTGCTCCTGAAGTGAATAGGGAGAGTCGATCGATCGATGAGAAGGAAATAGAAATCAAGGAAGTGAAGTGATGTAGAAAGTAGAAAAAGTGACCATTGCCACCTGGTTCACTGTTTTTATTACCTTTGATCTCCTCCCATTATCCACCCAGGAAACTTACGTGTTCCAATAATAATCTAACTAATCATGCAAGCCACGGACCAATCAAAATGCGTATATGGTCCACGCTCCATGAACATGTCATGGAACATTACTCAAACATTGCTTCAAACATGTGGACAACTTGCGGTGAGCTAGATTTCCTGCCAGTAAGCCTTATCATCGCAAAAAGTATGATTTCAACTGTATTTCTTAATACCAGGCCCCTCTGTCTCAAATGTTCTTTCCTGTTGTTCCCTTACAGTTCCGGAAAGTTCACCCACTCTACCACCTCCAACGGTCACAAGGTGACCTGTCATCCTTGTGACTTAAAATGTTCTCTTTCAGTTAACCTTTGTTCTGCATTTAGCTAAACTGCTAATAACTTCAAGCAAGCCATATATAATTGTGATTAAATACATAAGCAAATATAAGTGATTAAATATCTAATATAAAATAAGTAAAATATATCAAATATAAGTAGGTAAATATCTTAATATGCAAGCCATGATCCAGGCCTCAGAAGCCTGAACCTATTAACTCTAAATTCCTGGCAACAGATCCCCCCCTTTGACGGGTGAATACATTGAATCCCGTCAATAGGTACAGTTATCATAAAGAGGTCTTAGCTGCTCATAAGCTCCTTCTTCTTCTCTAACTTGCGGGGCATGTACCTGTGCAAGAGATAGCACTGGTGTGGTTGGTTTCTGACGGTGAGCTCGAACTGGTGTTTGAACTGGTGGAAGACGGGCTTCAACACAAGGTGACATACTAATTACACTTGGTATGTATGGCATAGTTACAGTTTGAGTTTGGGTAGGTGATGGTAATGGAGGTGGTGGAGGAATAAGGATCTGAGGGCCTTCTCTTCTGTAATTCACTCTCCACCACTGACATGACAGGCAGGTCAACCACACTATTATACCTGCAATGGCCAACCACAACAAAATCATGTTTATGGAAACTTCTAACTTTGTTTCATTCTGGGGGTTTGCAGCAACTATATCACCAATTATATGGTTCAGATTGATTCGAGCATCCTTCACCTTAGTTTCAACTTCAACCAAATCAACATCCGTTCTGATCATTAAGTTTCGCAAATCTAAAGATAGCAAAGGAATATAATGGAAAAATCTGTCAAAACTATTAAGCAAATTCCGGTGATCTGGAAAAACATCAATGACAGAGATGTTCTCTTGATCGTGTACGGGAAATGTTATGCCAGTTCCAAATGAAAAAGGTAAAGTTGGAGAAAAACAAAAATTTGGATTTGTAATCATACAAACTCTATCTCCATGCATATAAGATGCTCTGTTTGTTGTTACACAATAATTGCCATTGCCTGCTGGAACCACTTGTTGCTGTGGTAGGTTCCAAACCTTCAACTGAAATGGGCATGTGCTAGTACGATTTTCATATCCGGTAACCTTGTCCTTCCATCCACATCTCGGAGTGCCCACTTCGAACACCTGTTCTCTACAGATATTATTAAGTCCATGCAAAACACAATATTCAGTGTTTGCAATTATCCAGGCTTCGAATTCGTGGTGGTACACCATCAATCGTGGAATTTTTATTTTCTCGATATGAACCTTATCGTCTAGATAGCCCAAAGAGTGTATTTCCATGACATCAGTAAAAATATCTCTTTCTGGATCAAAAACAGGCAATGAAACAGAAAATGATACCCATAAGGTATTATTAAAACTACAAGTCTTATCTTTTCTGCAAGGAGATATAGTTGGATGAGGAGTGACAACACTCAACTCCTGAATCAAGGAACGAGGTATTTTATAACAGTTCCTTAAACAATTAGACAATTGGGCCTCTTGAAAATGTCTCAAATGAGCTTGCTCAAAACAAGCAGAACAGTACCATATCTTCAGCTGTTCATCACTGAACACCTCTGGCAAGTGGTTGTCACGAATATTTTGCAATATTCCAGCCAAATTATGTGTCATGTGTTGTCCAAATGCGTTACACACAATCTCTTTCCCTATGCTACTGCTCTGAGACAATTCATTGTTCTCCTGAATCAACTGATTTAACTTCATCTCAGTTGAATTCAATAAACTTGCAACCTCATGCATGTTATACACGGTATACCTTCCTTCTCTAGCTAATCCTTCCAAGCCCTGAAAAGTAGGTTGGAAAATTGAGTGTGCTTCTTCCCGTACAATAAAATCTATGTGTTTTCGTAAGGTGTCAATGTCCCATTTATTCCATATTCCTAAACCTGTACCAATTGCTCCTGAACCAGCTCCCATCCAGGAGAGGACATCTGTGGTACCTCTTTTCTGTCTTTTGTGTTTGCGAGCTGATTTCTGGTATAATCTATACTTATTATACATGTATTGCTGGTGAGTAACGATCTCATCAGTCAACAAAACCGAATAAAAATGGCCAATTTTGGTATGTTTGCAATATCTAAATTCTTCCATATTCCATAAAGAAAAATTTAATATAACTGGGACATGAATATACGAAACATCACTGATCAGAATTTCATTCGAGGGGGATGCAATCAAACCAGTCCGTTCCCTAGGGAAAAGAGTAGGACAAACATCAGTATTATTAACTTCACTTGATCGCAAATTAAAGTCAATGTGTTTCCATACCAGTAACTGAAAGTAACAGTTAAAGATCTTTCCTGGGTTGAGCATATCTCCTGGAGCATATGTGATAGTTGCCTCATACCTTCCTGTGTCTTCCTTAGTTACCTGATGTATAGCTAGGTTGTACCTGACATAATGGTCGGTCATATTCTGATTACATCGAGCTCTATTCCTAGTACTAACAAAAGGAAGATCCCCTCTATCTGTTTGCCGGATTAATTCTCCATTAACTGTATGACACACTATCCCAATATGCTCTCCCAAGGGATTGATTTTGGAATCTATCTTTGCCCATTGTATTGCTGGCAATGTGGTGGAATGTACTATGAAAAAGGAAAAATCTACCTTCCCACCTTCCATTACTTCATACAATTTATCCCCACATGAAACTTGGGCCTGAATTGCATCCTGTGACACAATCCGTATTAATTTTCCAATAGGTGGGTTTCCTAATCGAAAGTCAGGTTTTTGAATTTCCAAAGTCTCCCTGTACAACAGTCTCTTTTGTTTAAACTGATGCATAAGACGTACATAAATTTCAAATCTTACTGGGATTACTTCTACATGATGTACAATCAATTTAGGAGGAAAATACGTACAAGTAAATAACAATTTAGGATTTGGTGGTACATCATTTACAACACAAGGAATAGTTTTATCCAGTTCATCTAAAGTCCAAGTTGCCATGTGTTGCGGGGCTGTCCAATTGGTTCCTTGTGGCCAAAGTACATACCAGTCAATGAAAATCAATTGTCCATCTTCCAAGTTCTTTGGTATTAGCACATTCTGATGAATGTTTAGTTCAAAGTCCTCATCTGCAACATGAGCAAGTTTGGTAACATCATTCTGGCATGCGCACAGATGAGACAGGACAAGCAGAATTTGCAGCTGTGACAGAATTATGGACAGCATCTGCAGGATCTGCAGCATCATCTTGAACTTTCCCTGGCTCGGGAACATCATCTGGGTCAATCAAATCTGGATTAAAATCTGGGTCGTTAGGCTTCTTCTGCAGGACCTGTGAATGAACTCTTTGATACAATTTCAACTGGTTAGCATGATAAACCTTGTCTACAGGTCCTCTCCTTCCTGGAATCCTGATTTTATATACTGCAGGACTAATTCTGTCAATTATGCGATATGGGCCACACCATCTTCTACACAGATTGTGATCAGGAAAAGCAAACTTAAGTAACATAACTTTGTCACCTTCCTTCCATGTGTTCTCTCGCTGCTTCTGCTCAAAGTAGGCAATTGCCTTTCTTTGTGATTTCCCCAATTTCTCTGCTACTTGCAGGTGTGTTTGCCTAAGGTGCTCTTTTAGCTCCTGCAAATAGCGATCCAATCTGATAATTTCAGTCTGAATGCCACTGGTTTGCCACAGCAAATGCTCAGGCAGACGCATACGCCTTCCAGTCATGATTTCAAAAGGCGATTGGCCTGTAACCCCCGAAGGAGTTGCTCTCAGGGCCATCAGAATGTATGGGATTAACAGGTCCCAATTCTTACCATTGGCCTCAACCAGCTTCTTCAGCATTAGTTTAATGGTTCGATTACACCTTTCTACAGCCCCTGAAGATTGTGGTCTGTATGGAATGTGTAGATGTTGCTTTACTCCCAACAGGGTCAAGCAAGATCTCATTAGCTTACCCGTGAAATGTGAACCTTGGTCACATTCGATGTGAGCTGGAAGTCCCCAACGAGAGAAGACTTGTGCCACTAGAGTCTTGGCGGTGGCCTGGGCAGTGTTGTGTTTAACCGGAAAGGCCTCCGTCCATTTGCTGAACAAATCGATAATCACAAGAAGATATTGATTGCCTCTAGCGGTATAAGGAAGAGGTCCTACAAAATCAATCTGCAAGGTTTTCCACGGACCTTCAAAAACACGAGGTCTAAGCGGAGCATTCAATTTCCTGGGTGTTGGATTTGCCTGTGCACAAACAAGACAGTTAGAACAATATTGTGCTACGTCATCGGCAACCGTGGGCCACCATCCTACCTGGGTCACTCTCTGCATTGTTTTCTCTACTGCAAAGTGTCCTCCAGTAGGTGAATCATGTACCATATATAACAGATCATGTTGAACATGCTGTGGTACTACCCATACAGGGAACTCATGTCCTGTGTAGAGTAACACTCCATCCTGAACCTGTAACAGATGGTTATACTTCTGCAATTCCCCCCCTTGTGACTTAAGGAATTTACAAATCTCTGGATCTCTAGCCTGTAGAGATTTTAGATCAATAGGGGGAACCTCTATGGCACATATGTCGTCCAAAACACAAGCGGCCTGAGAAAAAGGTTCTAGTTCAGCAGGGTATTTCGGTGTCCACTCAGGACCTTCCCTAGCCCCTTGCTTTGCCAAAGCATCAGCCTGTGAATTGTAATGTGAAAATGGAGAACCTCGTGTGTGACTTTTCACTTTTAAGACGTGAGGTTTCGATGGTAGATCCCATTCAAGTGCCAATTTGTGTATGTATTTCAGTAACTTCTCATATTTAAGAGGATCACCAGTAGATGACTTGAAACCATGTCTCTCCCAAACTGGAAGGAATTCTGTAAGGGAAGCACATACCCATGCACTGTCGGTGCAAATGACCACTGGGTCAATACCTGGGAACTTGCCTTTGGCACACAGCTCTAATGCACATGCAACAGCAGCCAACTCAGCATACTGAGCAGAATGAGGAGTGCATGAAAACACAAAACTTGTTGGAAGACCTTCAGGAGGCACCACATAGATGCCAAAACCAGTAAAACGCACTCCTTGGTCAAAATAGCTGGAACCATCGACAAAAATCAACAGGCCTTCTACATCCCCCCCTGATTTTTGGAGAACAAAAACTGGAGTCAAAGAAGAAGGGGACAACGAAGGGCATGGACAATCATGAGGCACGCCGTCGTACAGCAAGCCTGCCGGTAAAGGGGATGGGCGTTTGAGTGGTAGAACAGTAATGTCACGCCCTTGCAAAAGCAAAGTCCAATGTGCCAGTCGAGTGTTTGAAACCTCCCCCCCTTTGACCTTATCAGAAAGGAGATATCGAATGGGTGTGTGTTCTGTATGCAGAATGATAGGATCCAAGCCTATGATGTATGCAAATGTCTGCAATGCCCAGCTGATAGCAAGTAAATGCTTCATGCAAAGTGTGAATCTTTCCTCTACTGTACTTAGACGTTTAGAGGCATAGGCAACTGGTCTCAGTTTATTCTGTCTCTCTTGTGAAAGAACAGCTGCCATACTCGTGTTCTGGGCTGCCACTTCAAGATGAAATGGTGATTGTGGGTCTGGAGTAATCAGCACTGGGGCTGACATGAGTGCTTGTTTCAGGATAGTGACTGCCTCTGTTTGTTCCTCAGTCCAGTTCCATGGAACATCCTTCTTAAGTAACCGGTAAAGTGGTTCTGAAATAGAAGCAAAGTTAGGAATATGGCTTCGATGGTATCCCAGGCTTCCTAGTAAATTACGGAGAGAAGGAATGTTAGTAGGTAAAGGGAGGTGCTGTATGGTTTCCACCTTCTGTTGATCTGGGCTACGGCCATCTCCACTGAGAGTGATTCCCAAGAAATTCACCTTTGCCTGTAACAAATGTAATTTAGTAGGGTTAACTTTCAATCCTGCTGTGTGCAGGAGCTGGAAAAGCTCATCCAATCTTTGCAGATGTTCTTCCTTCGTGACTGTCGCCAAACAGATGTCATCTATATAGACAAAAAGAACTGAATGGTTTGAAAAGGCTTCTAGAGCCTTAGTAATGTGATGGTGGAACATAGAAGGACTAATGGATAATCCTTGTGGAAGAACTGTAAAGCAGTACTGGATCCCATCAAATGTGAAAGCTGTTTTGTACTGACACTCCGGTGTGAGTTGAATTGAAAAGAAAGCATTAGACAGATCAATGGTACTGAACCATTGTGCCCTGTAATCAAAAGCTTTGACTAAATCCGGTGTTTTAGGAACTGTTGGTGCACAAGTGCGAATTGTCTTATTAAGTCTTCTGTAATCAACAGTGAGTCTCCATTCTCCATTTGGCTTTTTAACAGGCCAAATTGGACTATTTACAGTGGAAGTACATTCCCGCAGTACCCCTAAGGAACACAAGGTGTCAATAGTGTCCTTGACATACGGTTTAGAGACATCTGGAATGGGGTATTGTCTCTGTGGGGTCGGGTCGAGTCCCTGTATCTCAACTAACTCAGCCATTTTTCCACAGTCATTTTTGTGTGTAGCAAACACAGCACTGTGTTTCACCACTAGGGTCTGTAAGTCAGCTTGAAAGGCATGATTTTCATAGACAACTGACCAATTGTACTTTTGATCAGGAGGGACTGAAACTTCTGCTATTTCAAAAGCAGGAATATGCACTGGGACATCCTTTGCATTTGTTACATACAGCAAATTGTTTTTCATATCAATCATGCAGCCGTTAGTAGCCAAGAAATCACTTCCCAACAAACTCTGAGATCTGGGCAAATTGATTAACATGAATTGATGTGTGGCTGTCAATCTTCCCTCACCTAGGTTAACAGGTAAAGGAACAGAAAGATACCCAACAAGTCTTTGTCCCCCCACTGCATTTGCATGTTTTAGCTTACCTGAAGAGAAATCTGAAATTGCAGGGTCATCCTCATGAATCAAGCTGAAAGTTGCTCCGGTATCTACTAGAAAATGAATTTGGCGACCCCCAACTAATGCATCTAACCAGGGGCGACCATCATCAACAGTGAACTCTGAAACAATCTTACAGGAGGGGTTTTCCTGGCGTCATTCGGAATGTCTATCTGCTGGCCCAACCCACTGTGGCCAGTCCTCCTCATAGCAAGGAGTTGATTCCATGTCCTCCTCCGGATACCAACAATCATAGTTCTCATCATCAAACCTTCCCTGAAACATGTCACATTCCCTATCTGGGGATAAGGTTGCAACCTGGGCTGCTGGTGGTGGTGGTCTGTTCCCAACAGGCATTGGCATTGGTCTCATTCTAAGGGCTGCCTGTATGTCCCGCAGGACACTTTCCATGCGACCTATGCGTGCTTCCATTCCCAAAAGGGAAGTCTGAGGATAAAAGGTATTTGAATTGCGATAGGGTGGATAGTACCCTGGTCCAGGGCGGGCAGCTGGTTGTCTGTAGTTAAAGTCAGTATAGTATGGTCTATTGAAAGCCCCACCCTGTTGGTAACTTCCTCTATTCATACCATCTCCGGGGTATCTACCTCTGAAGCGGGAACCCCCTCTCTGTCCCCTATTACTGTCCTGGAATCCCGGTGGAGGATATTGTGGGGGAAGAGGTGGACCTTCTATTCTAGTAACATTGGAACCTCCTGGCTGGTCAGACTGCAAAGCTGCCGCCAATTGTAAGGCTGATACCATTCCATGTGGCTTAGTTTTAAACTTCGCCTTCCTATTTTGCTTGGGCGAATGCCTAGGGCTTGATTTAGGAGACCCCTGTGACCTGGCTGCGTCAGGTGAGCGGTTGTAATAGGCTTTTGTCAACAACTCTAGGACCTGAGGGATAGTAGTATCATCGGTGACATGCATGTGAACAGCATTCTTTACATCTGCCAGAGAATTATTCACAAGCAATTGAATGTATTGGGAATCTGTTCCAAGACCTATAGCTTTCCATTTAGCATACAACTGGAGGTGAAAGTCTCTGGGTGTTTGACTGTCTCGTTGCAGGTAGTTTGTGACGGATTTAATACCCTGTCCTCGAGTCTGCAGCTTAGCTATTTCTGCCACCACTTCCTCTAACGTTTTCTGGGTGTTAGCATCCCTAAATTCCTGTGGGAGTTCTTGGAGCAAGGTGGGCTCCAAGGTGTAGAGGAATACAGGCAATATATCCTCAACCTTATCGGTATAGTACTTCATGGCTGTGACCACTTTGTCAGCATGCAGATTAATAGGAACTCCCTTTTCCATTTTTCCTATCCAGCCAGCATAAGTACACAGGGTCTTCATATCAGAGACTGCAGCTACCTGATCCAAAGAATCACCATCTATGTCACCTGCATCTCCTTCTGTAGCTTCTCCCTCACTAAGAGGTACTTCACTATCAGAAATCTCATCCAAATCCCCGAGATTCTCTGGTTCTCCTTGGCTCGCAGCGAGTTCTGCCTCTATCCATCTGCTAACTTCATCTGCCTGAAGGATTTCTAATGCTGCCGGAGAAACATTAGAAATCACTTGAAAACTCAAGCTTCCGCGTCTGCCAGCTTCCTCGTCTGCGTTCTGCAATCTAAACCCAACAGGCATGTCCGATGGACATAGTTCCTGGGGTTCCACTGGGACCTGCCAACTTCCATGAATAATGGGGGTTTTGGGTCTCGCCCCCCCTACGCACTCAGTCAAACTCTGTCCCAATTGTCTTCCAGTAGGCACAATGGGTACAGAAGTTGAATCTAGCATTGCTTCCTGGATATCCTGAACAGTTTCCTCGGGCACCGGAGACGGTGTCGCCGCTTTGCATGCTCTGGGCAGATTAACTCTTTCTGGTGCCTTTGGTGGATTAATCACAGCTATCTGACTCTCCTGACTTCTCTCTGGTGTTTCTTGCTCGTTTTCGGAACCTATAGTGACTGGGGGTCTCTCCTCTCCTGAAACAGGAGGGGGAAAGCTCTCCTCCTCTCCAGAAACAGAAACATTCAGCTCTCTAAATCTCCGTGACAGTTCTGCTTCAAAACTTTCCAAGCGCCTAGCACTGGATGCATGACTATCACTCATTCCCGAATCCTTTCCTTCCTGTCCAACCATGTTCTTAATGATTTGGACCAATTCCTTGTTCAGTTCCCTCAGATCACCATACAATTCCTGAAATCTATTTGCCTTGTCTGTTAAACCTTCAACCTGATTCTTATAGAAGTTTGCCCGGTCTTGAACCTGCAAACCACGATTGTTCAATTCTGCCACAGTCTCCTTCATTTCCCCATGTCGCTTTTGAAGCTCAACGTTTGCAGATTTAAACTTCTGAACTTCCTGAAATTTGTCGGCCAACTGGGCGGTCAAATTATCAACAGCGCTGATTTTTGTTACAAGCTTCTTTTTAAGTGCCCGATTGCACCATTGAAGGCACTCCACAGCCATATAAGTTCTCACAGAATCTGATTTGTTCTGAGCGCCTCCCAGAAAAACTCCACTGATGACTACCTGCGGATTCTCGTGTGTGTCTAGTAAACTCCCCATTGCAGGGAAATATGGCCCCTTCTTTTTAATAATTGTCTCACAAAATTGGGTCAAAGCGGCCGCCTCAGGGATCTCCCATTCCTGTGTCTTGGTACTCATTCTAACTGCCATTGTAACACTTTTGGGAGCCCTCCAAAACTAACCCTTATCTTTCACAGCCTGTTCAGCTGGAAGCTGTCCAACAGAGAGAGAGAGAAAAAAAAAAAAAAACTGTGGTAAGGAGTGACTTCCTCTTTTTCACTGACAACTCGGGCTGTCAGAAAAATTGTGCTGGACTGAGAGGACCTCGATTCTCAATCAGTCTGAGAGAGCCTATTCTTAGACTCTCCTCAATTAATAAATTTCAATCGATTATTGGCTCTACTATCGTAAGAATTCTGCGTTACTGAACTCCCTCTGATCCGTAGATAACCTGGGTGAACTAATCCCGTGTCCCTTGTGGATCCAAGAAGGAACGGTTTTTTAAGCCAAAACAAAACGCAATAGGTGGGCTGCGCAACACGCAATTACGACTGACACTCCCTAGTTCAAATGATTTGATTTTTGATTTTAAACTGCCTAACTCTCGGTTATGGACTCACGTTTCCCCGTTACTGGAATCCCCTGGCAATTGCTCAGACAGACACAAACATAAGAGAGAGGGAAATAGTTCTAACTGCTCTGCCCTGTGCCCACGTTCACAAACGTCTCCTTGGCTGTCCAAAGCCCAGTGGAGCTGCGAACTGGAGCCTAGGAGGTTCAACTGGGTGAACCCTCGCCAGTAGCTCATACACAACGCAAACAAGTAGAACCAGAGCCACAGTAAGCCCCAGAATTATCAGCATAAAGACCAGGACGGACACGGCTGACAATAACATCAGGAATTTTCAATGTCTCTTTTGGGAAACTCCCAAGGAAAGAAAATTTTCCTTAGAGGAATCCCAGCGGTGCCTCCAATTGTTGGCTGCAGGATTATCAATTAACCTTTATCTTAGGACCTCATCTATTTATTCCTGCTGGGTTCTCCTGTTGGCCAACACTAATTCAGAGACATTGACTGAGTCAAATTAGTTGGATAATCAGCGGTTTTATTAGAAGTAAGTGCCCAATGAAGATACAAGCAAAACTCAACTGCGCCGTACGTAATAATGAAAATAATTGATATTATTGACAGGAATACATATAATCTTATAAGACAATATCTTGCATATAGCGCCTGGAAATCTTCCTGGACACTATCTGGCCTAGGTCTATAAGGAATGCTGGGGGTTCTGTGCATATCTTAGTTACACATATATAATTACCTATACTTCAACAGACCTGCTCCTGAAGTGAATAGGGAGAGTCGATCGATCGATGAGAAGGAAATAGAAATCAAGGAAGTGAAGTGATGTAGAAAGTAGAAAAAGTGACTTTTGCCACCTGGTTCACTGTTTTTATTACCTTTGATCTCCTCCCATTATCCACCCAGGAAACTTACGTGTTCCAATAATAATCTAACTAATCATGCAAGCCACGGACCAATCAAAATGCGTATATGGTCCACGCTCCATGAACATGTCATGGAACATTACTCAAACATTGCTTCAAACATGTGGACAACTTGCGGTGAGCTAGCTTTCCTGCCAGTAAGCTTTATCATCGCAAAAAGTATGATTTCAACTGTATTTCTTAATACCAGGCCCCTCTGTCTCAAATGTTCTTTCCTGTTGTTCCCTTACAGTTCCGGAAAGTTCACCCACTCTACCACCTCCAACGGTCACAAGGTGACCTGTCATCCTTGTGACTTAAAATGTTCTCTTTCAGTTAACCTTTGTTCTGCATTTAGCTAAACTGCTAATAACTTCAAGCAAGCCATATATAATTGTGATTAAATACATAAGCAAATATAAGTGATTAAATATCTAATATAAAATAAGTAAAATATATCAAATATAAGTAGGTAAATATCTTAATATGCAAGCCATGATCCAGGCCTCAGAAGCCTGAACCTATTAACTCTAAATTCCTGGCAACAGGATTCTCCTTTGTTCAATGATGTAGGGTCTCTGTATTAAAAACAAAATCAGAAAAAGTAAAATATGAATGCCCTCTTTTTAATCAATAAAAGTGTGTTATGAGCCATTTTCACAATTAACTATTTGTTTGTCTATTATGACAGCACCTATTCATTTGTGTACTATGACAGCATAATAGGTCAAGGGTCAAAGGGCCATTGTGCTGAGCCAGATGTTCCCAAACTATGGGTCGTGACCTCGAGTAAGGTCATGTTCACACCATCCGCAGAAAGGGTCTCTAGCTCAACTGATAATGGATATACTTTGCCTGCTTTTGTTCACATCTTAGGTGATGGGATTATATTTAAGTCTCCTTAAATATACAAGGTGATACAAGGAAGGAGCTTGAGATCCACTGCACTTGCACATAGCAAGGGACAGTTTTTGCTCCAAAGTAGTTTATAGTTGATATAGACAATGGAGATGTGATCAGAAAAGTGAAACATTACCCTAGTTTTCCAGATGGAAGACAGAAACACAGAAAGATTAGGGGGTAAATTTCCAAAAACATTTATGAGTTTAACTCCTAATGGAAATAGGCAGAAGGTATCTTGCCCAAGGTCATGCAGGAAGCATGGCCTGCTAAGTGAGCAGAACTGTCGGTCCCAGGCCATTTTTAATGGGGGGGGGGCAGGCTGATCCATGTGCAGTGGGTGGAGCACCACTGCGTGGGCCGTGCATAAGGGGAGGGCACAGACAGGTGCACACCCATCTACACCCACCTTCACACATGGAGCAACCTGCCTTTTCACCAGTTGCTCCATGCGTCGGGAATGGATGGAGGTGCGTGGGATGCAGGAGCATGCATCCACGCACCTCCACGTTCAAACAAGACGCTCCCACATGTGGACACTGGGTGTCCAGGCATGGAAGTTTCTCGTTTAAAAAACCGCCTTAGTCACAAGACCATCCTTGCGCTCTCTTAACAGGTAACTTTGTTCATTATTGTTCCCAGAAGCCTCAACAGTATCAGAACTTTGTTGTATTTCAATTGGGAGTCACCCTGAGCTGCTGTGTGGACAGGAGGAGCAGGGTAAAAGTATCTCGAAATAAATACACTTTATTAAAGCCAAACCTCATCTCGGATAACGTGGAATACAGACTTATGAACTTACCCCTGCACATCCATTTTTTGGCATCTTGGCCACAATTTAGAGCAGCACATTTTTACCTTAGGAGAGAAATCGACAGCATCCAGATTTATGGCATTAAAAATTCGTGCTTACATCAGGTTATAATGGTTGCTTGCTAGTCATCACACAAGAGGAGCAGAATGGTATATCCAATATCCTTGTTAGCTGTGAGATATAGCCCTGTATTAGGGTATTACTGGTATAATAGTATTCCATGCTACACCAGGCATGACACCCAACAATATTATCAGGGTTGCTGGTGACAAGCGAAATCAGTCTATGGAATCTGAAAGGAGTTGCGAGAATTGCTCTGGCTCTGAGTTATGAGATCTTCCAGATTACATTGGGAAGCAAAGTAAGACATAGGAAGGCACAACTTTCTTCAATTAGAAGAAGGGTTAGGGTTAGATGCCTGTTCTCCTCCCAATGTCTGGAGAGAAACTGACATACTTCCTCTTGTTGAAAAATAAAAGTACGTGTATTGGTTGGATGCCCCATGCAAGGAAAACCTGATAAATGATTTCAAGTCTCACTTTGGAGAACACGAAACACTGACTGGGCCTGTCCACTTCGTCATTGGGCATGCTTTTGATGTAGACCTTCACAGCAGACCCAGTCTTTTTCGTAGCCTAGGTCAAGATCTTGGAAGGCTTTGTTTGAAGGGAAGTGCTTCCAGTCCTTTCCTGACAGCTGATCTAGGTAGTCATCACCCTGTTTTATGACTGAACATGAGGCCACTTTTAAACAAGGTGCTTAGAAGCGCCTCTGGAGCCCCGTAGTGACATGCTGTCTGTTCTCTTCAGCAGTGGTGGGACTTTCAAAGAGGCATGTTCTATAGACCTCAATGTTGAGGTCTATAGAACACACCTTTTTGAAAGCTGCTGTGTCTGCTGCTGCCGCTGCTGAAAAGAGCAGGCGGCACATCACTTCCAGTAGCACAGAGAACATGTAAACACTCCCCGTGCAGCTTTCCTTTTGAATACGGGGATCCGGAGGTGCTAAAAATTCCTTGGTTTGATGGTGAATGTAGAGCCCTGAAATCTCGCCTTCGGTCAGCAAAAAGGACTTGGGTCAGGTCTTATTCTGACCTAGCCCTCCAGTGCCTGTGGGGTTTAAAGCGGGAATATAAATTTCTATTAAGCTGTAAGAAGTCGCATGATTATAATCAAAAGTGGGCGGAATTAATGAGGGCTTCACAGGTTCGGGACAGTAAAAAGTTCTGGAATATACTGAATGGATTGATGTGGAAACCTAGAGAGTTGGGTCTTTCCTTGGTCCCTATGGAAGTCTGGGAATGCTTTTTTGGAGGGTTGTACGCGGCAATGGAGGGGATTGTGGAAGATGATCCACACAGTGAGAGTGAGGGGGGAGGATCCCCAGCTGTGCTGAGGATCCCCAGCTGTGCTGAGGGACGATTGCCCCCCCCCCCATTTTGGCTGCGGATATGGAAAGGAGGATTCTGTCTCTTAGGGACAATAAGGCACCCAGGCCTGACTGTCTTTCTGCAGAGATTCTGAAGGCAGCACCCCAGTGGTGGGCCCCGGTCCTCTGCAAGATCTTTAATACTACCCTGAGGGGAGGTGGGGTTCCCCAATCTTGGGGTAAGAGCTGGATTGTACCTGTCTTTAAAAGAGGTGATCATCGTGATCCCTCTTGTTATAGACCAATAAGTTTGCTTCCGGTAGTAGGCAAACTATTTTCATAGGTCATTTGTCAGCATTTACAGGAATGGGCCGAAGAAACGGAGATCGTACCCAAGGAACAATTTGGCTTTAGGGCCAATAGGTCTACCTTGGATTGCTCCTTTATCATGGAACACCTGATTATGAAATATACAAAGATCCAGTCAGGGAAATTGTATATTGCCTTCGTGGATTTCACCAAGGCCTTCAACTCTGTTCCTCGCCACCGTCTCTGGAACAAACTAAGAGATTATGGTATAAATCCCTCCCTCCTAATAATATTGGTGGCTATCCATGAACAGAATGTGGCTAGTGTGAAGGGGAGGTCCCTAAAGGGAATAAGTGATTCGATTTCTATTTAAAGGGGGTAAGGCAGGGGTGCCCGCTTGCCCCTCTTTTATTCAACCTGTTTGTGACAGACTTTGTTGCAATAATTAAGAACTGAAATCCTCATCCACCAAAGATACAGACTTACCCTCTATACGCATAACAGTATGCCGATGACCTGGCTCTTATGGCCCAGATGGAGAAGGACCTGAGAGCTGCGATCAGAGGATTACTGAACTACTGATTACTGTAACCTCCTTCTTTCTGGCCTTCCCCGGTCTCACCTTTCTCCCCTCATCTCTGTCCAAAACTCTGCTGCCAGGGTCATCTACCTCGCCAGTCACTTAGACCACGTGCAGCCCCTCCTCTCTTCGCTTCACTGGCTTCCCCTTCCTGAACGAATCCTGCACAAGTTCCTAGTCTTCACCTATAAAGCTCTTCACAACCTTGCTCCCCCTTACCTCTCTGCACTTATCACCCTCCATACTCCAGCCGTGCACTTCGCTCTTCCTCTGTCCCTTCTCTCACCCTTCTACACCTTCCCTGCTCCCCTAAGCACCTTCATTCCTTCTCACTCGCTGCCCTCCATGCCTGGAACTCCCTCCTTGTCCACATCCACCTTGCCCCCTCCCTTCATATCTCTCCTTAAAACTCACCTCTTTCACTCTGCTCTGTCTGACTCTTTATCCTGCTGAGCCACTATTTCCTATACCTACGGTCTGTTTACCCTTATCCTTGCCACATGGACCTGCCTGCTGTCATTCTCATCGAAACCAAGCCAAGCACGTATACCTGAGACCTCGCATCTTCATGAATGTTAACCCCTTGTCTCTCCCTCTGTTCCCCTTCCTATGGCTCTCCCCCAGCTCCTGTCTCTCAGACTGTAAGCCCTAGGGGCAGGGACTGTATCTATTTTATTACTTTGTAAAGTGCCAGGTACACTGCTGGCGCTATATAAATGTTTGTTAATAATAATAAATAATTATAATAACTACTCTGCAATAAATGGATTAGAGGTTAACAGAAGCAAATCTAAGATCTTTATAGCTGGGGGGAAGTTTAAGAAGAAAGTTAAGTGGTTGATATCTAGTATGGCCATAGAGGTGGTGAACAAATTTTCACACTTAGGTATGGTTTTCACCTCTAGGGGCACATGGGCTCAGCATGTCCAAAATAGGGCCCGATTATCCCAGGCCCCCACAAAGTCGCTACTTAGGGCTTATAATCCTTCGAGCAGCATACCTGTTGCCACAATATTAGAGGTTTTTCAGGCAAAGGTTGTCCCTATGTTGACTTTCGGGGCTGAATGTATTACTTTCCCGGAATTGGTAATTCTGGAACGAGTTCAGAATCATTTGCCTTGGTCTCGTCACCGCAGGACTCCTTGGTTTACTGAGGGACTGCGGTGTATGAAGCGTGTAGGCAGGAGGCTAGAGCGACGCTGGCGTCGGACTTGATCTGACTCCGACCGTCTTCGCCATAGGGCCCATTTGCGGTCCTATGTTGAGGCTATGAGGACGGCGAGGAAGGAGTTCCTTGCTGTCCTCATAGCGTCTGCGAAGTCACGCCCGGTGGAGCTGTTTCGGGTGGTGCGGGGGCTGGTCAGTCCGGCCTCCCTCCGCCTGGATGGGGACTTGTCCCAGGCTCACTGTGAGGAGTTTGTCAACTACTTCGCAGACAAGATTGCTCAGATTCAGACCAACTTTGACGCTGGATTTATGGTAGTAGGGGAAGAGCGTGGGGGGATGGAGGGCCCGTCTGATCCAGCTTTGTGGGAAGAGTTTCAGGAAGTGATGCTGGCTGATGCGGTGGATGTCCTGGCATCTGTGAGGGCCACGTGTTGTGAACTTGATCCGTGCCCATCCTGGTTAGTAAAAGCCTCCAGGGAGACGTTGGGGACGGTGCTGGCGAGGGTAGTGAACGCGTCCTTGCAGCAGGGGAGGTTGTCGCCCTGCCTCAAGGAGGCTGTGGTGCGCCCCCTGCTGAAAAAACCATCTTTGGACGTGGATGCGCTCGCCAGTTACCGACCTGTCTCTAACCTTCCCTTTTTAGGGAAGGTTATTGAGCGGGCGGTGGCACTCCAGCTCCAGGTGCATCTGGATAGCATCGGTTTCCTAGACCCTTTTCAATCTGGGTTCCGCCCCGGCTATGGCACCGAGACGGCGTTGGTGGCCTTGGTAGACGACCTCCGCCGGGAGATGGATGCAGGATGTTCAACATTTCTCATCCTGCTAGATCTCTCGGCCGCTTTTGATACCGTGGACCATGGGCTGCTGCTGAGGCGACTGCGTGACCTGGGGGGTCTGGACGGGACCGTTCTTGAATGGTTCCGCTCATTCCTCTCGGGGAGGAGCCAACGGGTAGTGTTGGGGGAGGAGACATCGTGCCCCCGCGCTTTACCGTGTGGCGTTCCGCAGGGTTCGATCTTGTCTCCGCTGTTGTTTAACATCTATATGCAGCCCTTGGGGGAGGTTGTGAGAAGGTTCGGGGTGCGATGTCACCAGTATGCTGATGATACTCAGCTGTACCTCTCTTTTTCTACTGACCCAGACCCTGCTATCTCGTTGCTTTCCCAATGTTTGGAGGCCGTGGCGGAGTGGATGCGGCTGAGCAGACTGAAGCTTAACCCCGACAAGACGGAGGTGATGTTGGTGGGGAGAGCGAAGGGGGTGGTGGCCCCCCTGGTTGGGGGGGTTCGCCCTCCTGTAGCTCTGCAGGTTCGGAGTCTGGGGGTGATATTGGACGCAGATCTGCGTCTGGAGCGGCAGGTGGAGGCAGTCACTAAGGCTGCCTTCCGCCAGCTATATCTAGTACGTAGGCTGCGTCCGTTTGTCTCCGGCCCGGACCTGGCCTCCCTCATCCATGCCTTCGTCACCTCGAGGCTCGACTACTGTAACGCGCTCTACGTGGGGCTTCCCTTGTTCTTGGTTCGGAAGCTGCAGCTAGTGCAGAATGCGGCGGCCCAGCTTCTTATGGGGATGGGCCGTTGTGAGCATATTACACCTGTGCTCCGAGCTTTGCACGGGCTGCTGATAGCGTGCCGAGCCAAGTTCAAGGTGTTGGTGATGATCTATAAAGCCCTACACGGTCTGGGCCCCTCATACCTCAGGGACCAGCTCGCCTGTCCCCTAGCCTGTTGACATTCCGGCGAAGTTGTAAGACCTGGCTGTTCACCCAGGCCTTTGGGAGAGAGGGTGGGTAGGGTGTTTTTAGTTCCCCACCTACTTTGGTTGATATTGTTCCTTAGTCCTGTTTTAATATTTTATATTATTTATGAGAATTTTATTGATTTTATTGTATTTTAATTTTGGAAGCTGCCCCGAGATGCATGCCAGAAGGGGTGGGGTACAAATTTATGAAAATGAAAATAAATAAATAAAATTTTCTTTGTACAATACTTAGGGTGGGAGCTAGTACCCCAGGAGCGGTGGTTAGAGCTGAGCTCAATATGCTTTCAATAGAGCACCAGGTGAGGGTAACCCTTAAAAGATATTGGGTTAAGCTGTTGGTTTGTCCACCCAATTCCCTACAAGCCATGTGTTTGAGTGAGGAACTGCAGCATGAGGGAGTCAGAGCATATCCCTGGATTCGCTATGTCACAATAACAGTGAATAAGCTGGCGTTTTCATTTCTGTATCTGGCTGATCATCCGTTACCTGGTATTAAGCCACTTCTCCAACAAAGATCTAGGGATATAGCGATCCAGGAGGACCTGGCTACCCATAAAGACTGGAAGGTGGCTCCAAATTTAGCTGCAAGTAGTGCTGGTTTCAGGAGAGAACCCTATCTAGATAGTCTAAAGAATAAGCAGCTGAGATGGCAGTTTACCCTCCTACTGTTTAATTGGATTCAAACTTCGGTGCTACAGGGTAAATATGCAAAGGTTTCATATCAAGACCGTAAATGTGCATGCTCTCTTTCAGAAGTGGAAACAGTGGAGCATCAGATTTATTTGCCCATATTATATCCATCTTAGAGAGACTTGGCTGAATCCCTTACTGGAGGGTAAGGGATCTAATTGGGTGCAACTTCTTGCATTTCCGACTAACTTATCAGAGTCTAACGAGTTAAAGTCCATAGCAACATTTCTCATCCTTGTAGCTAAACGGCAAGAAGCAATTAGCTCCTGTTTAAAGCGGCTACAATTAAAGATGGTGTCCTAAGGTAGGCCATCCAGGTTTCTTTCCACTGATAGCTCCCTAAGAAGAATTGGATCGATGTTAGCTATCCTCTGGTAACTTTGTGTGTGTATTTTATATGGTATTTGTTAATTTTTTGCGATATTATTTTAGCTCAAATACTGCTGTGCAGTTTGGTATTTATTGTTGTATTTGTTTATGTATTGTACTATACTGGTTTCTAGGCCATGGCGGAAGCCCGTGCCAATAAATTTTACTTACTTACCTTCCCCAGGTAATAACACCCTGGGCAGGGCCTGGGTGCCAAGCTGTGGCTGCCAGGCTGAAAATGACACCCAAAGGGTGTCAGCCATTGGCTGGGGCTGTTCGCTGGGCTGGGGTGCCCCTCTGGTCGAAAGACACTATCTTTGATGCTGCTGCCCCACCGATACCACTGCTGCTGCTAGACCTGCTGGCTCTTAGTGGGATGGGGGGAATCAGGGGTGGGCAGCTTTCATCTTGTGGTTTTAAGGAGTTCTGGGGGGGATGAGGTGGGTGTGGCTTGGGGGTGGGGGTCATGGGGAGTGGGTTTGGGTGGATAGGGCCAACCCTCCTGGTGAGAAGAGGGGAGGTGGCCCCTGGGGAGGGTTGGGGGGGGACTCCATGTGAGAGGGGGAGTCCTGGGGGGGATTCTTTGNTGGGGGTCATGGGGAGTGAGTTAGGGCCAACCCCCCTGATGAGAGGAGGAAAGGTGGCCCATGGGGAGGGTTGGGGGGGATTCTTTGTGAGAGGAGGAATCCCAGGGCGTGGGGGAAGTGATGGGGGAGGCTTTCCCCCATGGTGGGAGAATGGGGGTTGTTTTGGGAGGGGGGCGAGAGCCTCCCAGTGAGAGGCGGAGTGGGGAGGGTGCCTCTGGGGGAGCAGCCGACAGGAGGGAGTCAGGATGATGTGGCTAGGGGAGGAGGGGATGGCCATTAGGGTTGTCATGGGTCATGGACGGTATGGTCGATGGGGGCAGAGGGCTTGTGCACCCAGGGGCTCTAGGGTCCTTGTGGGGCTTCAGAGAGCCTGCCCGCCACCCGAGGGCCCTGGGGAGTCGGGTCCAGGGTCCCTTGGTGTGGGACTGATGCTGTTGAATGCGAGGTCCATAGTTAACAAGGCCTCGATAATCCGGGATTTGATCCTGGATGAGGTGGCAGACCTCGCATATATAACGGAGACCTGGCTGGATGAGGAAGCGAAGCCAATTTTGGCAGATCTCGTTCTGGCTGAGTATGCCATACAGCATCAGCCTTGCGCTGAGGAGATGGCATAGCTATGATTTTTAAAGAGACATGGTCAGTTAGGAAGTATCCAGTTCCAGATAATCCTGGGATCAAGGCCCTCCATGTGGTGTTTGATTTGGCTGGGAGCAATTTGGGGGTGCTGCTGGTGTACCGAGCCCCTTCCTGCCCAGAAGAATCCCTCTCCACTCTAGTGGAGCTGGTCTCGGTGGTGGCATTGGGCTCCTCTAGGACGTTGGTCCTGGGGGACTTCAATGCCCATACTGACACTGGCCTTGTGGGGGCAGAACAAGAATTCATGGCTGCCATGGCAACCATGGATTTGTCCCAAGTTGTTAGCTGCCTGACTCATGGGGTGGGGGGGGGGAGGGCATACCCTCGACCTGGTGTTCTGTTCTGGCATTGAGGAGGGTGATCCGATAGTGGAGGGATGTAACAGCTATGCCCTTGTCATGGATGGCTCATTACCTCCTTATGACCGGTCTCTTAGTGTGTCACCCCCAGAAGGGAAGGTACCAGTTAGGATGGTCCACCCTCAGAAGCTGATGGAACCTCAATGGTTCCAGGAGGCCCTGGGGGAGTTAACCCTGGACCCCGCCAGCCGCTTGGTTGATGAACTCGTCCAGGCTTGGAACATCTTGCTTGGGGAGGCCATTGACAGGGTGGCACTGAGACATCCCCTGCCTCTGTCTCAATGTCGCAGGACCCCTTGATTTACTGAGGGGCTTCGAGTTATAAAGTAGGAAGACAGGCGACTAGAGCGATGCTGGCGTCGGACTTGCTCTGAATCCGACCGACTTTTCTGTAGGGCCCATTTGCGGTCCTACGTTGAGGCTGTGAGGATGGCAAAGGAAGAATTCTTTGCCACCCTCATAGTGTCTGCAAAATTGTATCCAGTGGAGCTGTTCTAGGTGGTGCAGGGGCTGGTCAGTCTGACCTCCCTTCACCTGGATGGGGACTTGTCCCAGGCCCACTGTGAGGAGGTTGCCATCTACTTTGAAGACAAGATTGCTCGGATCCAGAACGACTTCAACACTGGATTAGAGACATTAGTAACTGAGCGTGAGGTGATGGGGGTGCCATCTGGTCCATCTTTTTGGAATGAGTTTCGGGAAGTGACGTTAGCCAATGCTGTGGAGATCCTGGGGTCAGTTAGGGCCACCAGCTGCAAATTAGATCCTTGCCCATCCTGGTTGGTGAAAGCCTCCAGGGAGATACTGAGGCCGGCGCTGGCCAGCGTTGTCAATGCATCCCTTTGGCAGGGGAGTTTGCCCCCTGGTCTCAAGGAGGCCGTGGTGCGCTTCTTGTTGAAGAAGTCATCCTTGGATGTGGACGCACTCACCAGTTACCGACCTGTCTCTAACCTTCCCTTTTTAGGGAAGGTTATTGAATGGGCGGTGGCCTTGCAGCTACAGGCTCACCTAGACAGCATCGTTTTTTTCAACCCATGTCAATCTGGGTTTTGGCCTGGCCTTGGCATGGAGACAGTGTTGGTGGCCTTGGTGGACGATCTCCGCCAGGAGATGGATACAGAACATTTGACACTACTGGTCCTGCTAGATCTCTTGGCTGCGTTTGATACAGTGGACCATGGGCTGCTGTTGAGACGGTTGCATGACCTGGGGGGTCTGGATGGGACCACCCTTGGTTGGTTCCAGTCATTCCTCTCAGGGTTGTTGTCCTGGGAGCAGAAACATCTAGCCCCCGGACCCTGGACTGTGGTGTTCCTCAAGGTTCAATCCTGTCTCCTTTACTGTTTAATATATATATATGCAGCCCCTGGGGGAGATGGTGAGAGGGTTTGGTGTGCATTGCCACCAATATGCTGATGACACCCAACTTTACCTCTCTTTTTCAGACGACCCAGGCCCTGCCATCTCTGTGCTGTCTCAGTGGTTGGAGGCTGTGGCGAGTTGGTTATGGCAGAGCAGACTGAAGCTCAATCCCGATAAGAAGGAGTTGATGGTGATAGGCCAGATGGGGGAGGTGTTGCCCTCTCTTGTGGAGGGGGGTGCACCCCTCCGTGGCCCAGCAGGTTTGGAGTCTGGGGGTGTTATTGGATGTTGGTCTCTGTCTAGATCAGCAGGTGGATATGGTGGCAAAGGTGGCATTCCGCCAGCTGTATCTGGTGTGGAGGCTGTGCCGGTACATCTCCAGACCTGACCTGGCCACTTTGATCCATGCCTTCATCACCTCGAGGCTGGAATACTGTAACACGCTCTACATGGGGTCTCCCCTGACACTGGCCCTAAGGTTGCAGCTTGTGCAGTATGCAGCGGCCTGTCTCTTAATAGGGACGGGCCAACGAGAGTACAAAGCACTGGTGCTCTGTGCACTGCACTTGCTGCGTGTAACATGCCGAGTCAGATTCAAGGTTTTGACTTTGATCTATGAGGCCCTACATGGTCTTGGACTTGGATACCTCAGGGACCACCTCACCCTCTGGTCCACCAGGGGGTGCCCTCCTGGACGTCCCCCATGTAAAACAGGGGGCTATAATGGAGGGCGTTCTTGGTGGAACTCCCTCCGGCTCCGGTTGTGGAACTCCCTCCCAGAGGAAGCATGGCTGACCCTGAGTCTGTTGGCCTTCTGGTAGGCCTGTAAGACATGGCTGTTCTCCCAGGCCTTCAGAGGCAGGGAGGGGAGGGTGGGCTAAATTTGTGTGTGGGTGTTTTAATGATGATATTGTAGATTTTAATGCATTGTTTTATATTGTGTTGGAAGCCACCCTGAGATGCCGTAGGCATTGGGGTGGGGCGGCAGCATATAAATACAATAAAATAAATAAATATCCGGCAGTTGTGGGAGAGTGGATGAGAGTGAGCCATCTGAACTTGAATCCCAACAAGACGGAGGTGATGCTGGTGGGGAGGGCTGAAGGAGTGAAGGCCCCCCATCATTGGCAGGGTGCGCCCTGCCTTCGTTCCTCAGATTCACAGTCTGGAGGTACTCCTTATTCACAGCTCCGCATGGATGTCCAGGTGACAGCTGTGGCAAGGAGTGCATTTACTAAACTACATCTGATATAGTGGTTACGGTCATATCTCAGACTGCTACCTTGCCACCATCATCTATTCCTTCATCACCTCAAGGCTGGATTTCTATAACACTTTATGTGGGGCTACCCAAGGTGACAGTCCAGAGGCTGAAATGGGTGCAGAATGCTGCAGCCCACCTCCTTACAAGGACAGACCGCTGAGAGCACATAACACCAGTGCGCCATTCTCTGCACTGACTGCCTATAGCCTTCTGAGTCCGATTCAAGGTATTGGTGCTTACCTATAAAGTCCTACATGGTCTTGGCCCCACCTACCTGTGGTACCGCCTCACTCCCCGGGTTCTGGAACGGCTGGTGCAGTTGGCCAGGGGTGCCCTTTTGGAGGTTCCCCATGTTTGGCGGGGGCCACATTGGAAAGAATAGTCTCAGTCACTGCACCTCAGATGTGGAATTCCCTCCCAGCAGAGGCTTATTTGTCCCAGGACCTTCCCTCCTTCAGGAGTCAATGTAAAACCTGGCTTTTCTGCCAGGCGTTTGATGGGGAGGAGAGAAAGGGTGTTTGGGAGGGTGGTATATGACAACATTACTGTTTTTATTGAATTTTTGGTGCTTATATTAAATATTTTATATTGCCCCGAGCTGCCTTGGCAGAAGGTGGTGGGATAGTACATTTTAAAAATAAATAAATATAAATAAATCAAACTTCTCCTAGACAGGGTGTTTTGGGGTGCCCTACTAGCCTCCTCTGAACAACCTTACTAGGCCATGTGGGTGGGGGGATGGAAGACAGCTGGCAGGGTGTTTATGCATGCTGAGATGTGGGAAAGGAGCAGTACAGCCAGGTCAGACTAGGGGAGGGTGGACCTTTCAAGGGGGGAGGGGGTCCCACACTACCCAAAAACTTTGTTTGTGCACCTGAATTACAGCTAGAATTTCATATTATATCTTGTGCCTTATTGGGCAGCACAGCTGCTGAGGAGGAAAGTCGTACAACTAACCAGCACATGGAAAAACCAAACCTTCACAATCAGCAAGGGAACAGTTGGAAACCACAAAACATATTGATCACAATCTTGTTCTGTCTCTGTGGGATTGGGGATGAATCCAAAGGCACTTGAGCACTACTTGCCGTCATCAACAGTTATATTAGACACTATCTAAGGTGCTGCAAACTAAAGAGAAGCAAACCATAAGAAGTAGCCAAGAAAAATATGGTAATGAAAAGGTCTTCAAACTAAAAGTTGCCTGAGAATCAAATAGTGACTAGTAGTTTGAGTACTTAGCATATCAGACTGAAGTCAGCGCTCAGTCTGTCCCAGTTGCATTCACTGAAAAAAACCTACTGAAGATTAACTAGTAGTAACCAGTACCTCAAGAGAATCCACTTAGTGAAGAAATGTTACTGAATTCCAGGGGGGTGGGGGGTGGGAATCCTTGAGAATGCTAAGAGATTCTTTGCATTTTACTGATTGATCTTCAAAAAAACACTCATCAGAATGTCTCTAGGCATGCTGACATGAATGATTAACAACCCATTATCTGGACACAAAATTTTACAAGCTGCCAGACAAAAGCAAAATATTCTCTTTTTTATTTTTATTTATTTTTTTAGTTTTACAACTGCTTTATTGAAGTATTAGAAATGGACAGCAAAAGCAAAGTATTCGATCAGATGGCTCCAAGATACTCTTCCAAAGGTTTTGGCACAATAAACACATGAAAAGAGAATTGCACTAGATACTGTAAAACAAAGTTTCCTAAGGAATTTGCTGAACACAACTACAGTCTGGTTTACCATCAGACTATAAAGTTCCCCACAAAGACAAGCCATCTGCTCTGAGAAAGAGGCTGCATACAAAGTTTTCAGGTTTAAAATAAAAAGATACAAAATGGATTAGGTCTTGAATGAATTAACTTCAAGACTAGGTGCTGGAGACATTTGAAACAGCTTATATAGAGCTCCTTTGCAACATCTGAGTATTTTTATTGCACAGTCCAACAGACAATTAGCACTGTAAGCTGTCATACTCAGTGGAGATAGTGTAAGCAACTACATTGCGTAGTAAGAGTTTTCAGGACGGAGAGATTACTTTCATTAGGAATTGTAATATCTATGACAGGGGCTCAGAACCCCAGTCTTGGGGGATCAAATGTGACCTGCAGCTAGTTTTTATTGGACCTTTCCTTTCTCTGTCTGTGACTCAGGTAGGTAGACCTGTGCTGGGGTAGCTCCTCTCCCCAGAGATAGAAGGCAGGATCCAAAGTCTTTGATTGGCAGCCTGACCCTGGGGAAGGAGCCACTCCGGCTTTGCTGCCCAGAACTGTTCCTGCCTCAGGCAAGAAAAGTTCAGGATCCATTCTTCTTTCTCCTGAGGGAGAGTAAGCCTTACATTTTTTATTCTTTTTCTTTCGCTTCTTTACTTTTATTTTATCCCCTAGGGCCACTCATTTAGTTAGATAGGGTAGAGAGATGTTTTATCCCTCAGCCCCTTTGGGACCCCATCCGAGGAACACTCCCCTGAACTCCCTCCCCCCTTTTGAGGGAGGGTAGCACGGGATGTTGGGGGTTTGTCTTTTCTACATGGACACAGAGCTTAATGGTGCCGGAGTGCCTCTTAGGCCCATGGCCTCTGACAGGGAGAGTGCACAGGGGATGGGTCAGAGCCTTCCTCTAAGAGAAGATGCTGGGACAAAACGGAGTCTAGTTTCCTGCCTTTTTCACAGAGGACACTACATCCACTTCAGGGGGCACCATCATTCCAGACCCTGCTCCACTCACAGAGGTTGGGATAGTGTCCTGGGAGCCCCACGGGCACTGCTCACTATCCCCATACCTCCCAGAGAAGGAGGTTTCTTTTCAGTTCTTCAGTGTCTGTGAAGGCAACTGCTTTACAATTTATGATAGAGGCTTATAAAATCTTGAGTGGTGTGGAACAAGTAGATCAGGAATGTTTATTTACCCTCTCAAGTAGCATTAGAACTAGGGGACACTCCATGAAACTAATTGGCAGCAGATTTAAAACAAATAAAATGAAGTATTTTTAACAGTAAAACACAGTTAAATTATGGAATTTGTTGCCAGAGGAGGTTGTCAGGGCCAGTTGTATGGCTGGGTTTAAAAAAGGACTGGATAAGTTCTTGGAGAGAACCATCCATTAATGCCTGTTAGCCAAGTAGATTACGAGATGGGAACTTCTTATATTGTGACTGTCTCCCATGGAACAGAGATTGGCTGCTGTCCAAGACAGGATGCTGGGCTTGATGGACCATTGGTCTGACTCAGACCACTTTCAGACATGGCCCCCCTGCACATATTTGGACTGTGTGGGGAAATGTGCAGCCCGAATATGCATGGGGATCAGCCAGTCTGAAAGCCCCCCACCCTGCGGATTTTTGGCAAAGCCACGCGGGATGCAGAGCTTGATTTCCTGCTCGGGGGCCTTTCAGACCGACTGATCCCCATGCATATTCAAGCTGTGCATTCCCCCCCTGCAACCCAAATAAGCATGGGGGGGGCATGTCTGAAAGTGGCCTTGGCATGGTACTTCTTATGTTCCTATGTAAAACACAAAACTCTGGGTGCTTTTACCCAGACTGCACCCATGCCTCTGCTCTGCCTCCTCCCCACCCACCCCCCAGGAGTCTGGTCTGTTTAAAGGCAGGCCACCCAGGGGTGAAGCAAAGAAGGTGCTGCCTGCTCCAGGCCAGCTCCAGTTGTGGTGCTCCAGAACATCCCAGAGCACTGTGTGAGTGGGGTAAGCCATTCAAACACGGTGCGCCAGACCGGGGCAGAGTGGCGGTACATCTACTTGGCAGATGGGCCACTGCAGTTCTGCTTCAGGCTGGGGATTGCCTTCGCAATTCCACAGAGCTGTGGGCAGCAGCCTAGAGTGGCAGCCGATCTTCCCACTCCTCTAGGGTGCAGGGAGAGGTCGCTGAGCAGGCAGACTGCAGGCAGCTGCCAGTTCTGTTTAAACCGAGTGCTGTTGGGGATGCATGACCAGCCACCCCTGCAGCAGGTCTGGGGGTGGTCCATCTAAAGAAACTCTGTGAGCCAATGAATAGAGGGAAACAGCAGTTGCTCCTGTAGGCCAGGTGGTAGAACAGAAAATTGCTTTTTCAAGGTTTCAAGTATATTGTAGGTAAGGAGACATGTGTGTGATTTCTTTAATTTTCAAAGTTTTCTATTTTAAAAATAAGAATCCACACAGAAGAGAAACCCTTTATACGTCAGGAGTGGGAGGAAAGCTTCAGGAGCAGTTGGGACACTCAATAGACAAGCAAGAATCCACATGAGAGAAACCTCATGTGTGTCCTTGCTGGTAGAACTGAAACAAAAAAATCTTTGCAAGTGCTGTTTCCAATGGAAACAGGATTTTTTGCCTTCATTTGTGCAAGGTGGAAGTTATTGTCAACATTTTTCATGATTTTCTGCTATTTTGGTAATTTCCAGTAATTTCTGGTATTTTCAGTATTCTTGGTAACAGCAGACATTACCAAAAATTCCCAGAAATTACCAAAATGGCAGAAAATAATGAAAAATCATGGAAAATGTAAAGAGTGTCACTAGATTTCATCCTTGCGCCCCAAAATTTTGTATTTCCTGACAAACAAGAGCACCTGGTCTCACTTCAGGCCTACTTGTTGGGAAATGCTACAGGGTGAAATCCACCATGCAGAAGGCAGGCCCTGTGAAGTTTTCCCCATGGGGAAAAGGTTATCCATGGGGAAATTTTAGTATGAACCTCAGTCTTTGTATGCATGAGATAACCCAAACAGTTTATTTTATTAAAAAAAAATTCTATGCACATTTTTACCCCACCCTCTCACTACAAGCAACTTGGGGCAGCTCTCAATTCATAATTAAAACACAATAAGAATATAAAACATTAAAACTCTAATCATGTGCAACACAATAAGACACCCACAGCAAAGAAAAGAAACCCCCAATTTTATCCTGACATACCCTCCCACCCCCGTCAAATGCTGGCAGAAAAGCCAGATCTTACAATTTCATCAAAAGGTGAGAAGATTCAGGCTGAAGTAAACCTCCACCAACAGGGAGTTCCAAAGTTACGGTGCAGCCACCAAGAATGCCCTCTTGTCCATTCAAACCCATGGGATTGAACGTGGGACTTCTAGGAGGTCACCCCGAGATGACCTAAGGGGCCAACCAGGCACCCAGGGGGTGAGGTGATCACTGAGATAAGTGGGGCCTAGAATGTAAAGTGCTTTAAAAAGGTTAATATCAGCACCTTGAATTGGGCCTGAAGACAATAGGTTCAGTGCTCGGAGCACAGGTATTTATGTGCTTCCTGCATCCCATCCCAGTAAGGAGATGGGCCATTGCATTCTGCACTAGCTGCAGCTTCCGAACCAGCATCTTGGGCAGCCCCACATAAAGTGCATTGCAATAGTCTAGCCTCAAGGTGACAAACGCATGGATGATAGTGGTGAGATCGGAGTCTGAGACATATGGGTGGAGCCTTTTCACCAGATGTAATTGGCAAAAGAAGTCCCTGGCCACGACCAACACCTGAGAATCCAGATGTAGCTGCAAGTCCAGGTGCACCCCTAGGCTCTGCACAGATGGAACCAAATGAGGATGCACATTACCAATAATTGATGAGACCTCCTCACCCAGATCACCAGTCCCACCAACTAGCATCACCTCTGTCTTATCAGGATTGAGCTTCAACCATCTCGACCTCATCCAATCCACCACAGTGGCCAGGCACCAAAACAGCAAGGAGACAGTAGGGCCTGAGTCAGAATAAAATGACAGATACAGCTGGGTGTGGTCCACATATTGATGACAGCGGACTCCCCCAGCTACGCATGACCTCCCCAAGCAGCTTCATATACACGATCAAGAAGAGTTCCTCCATTCCCACCCCACCTCAGTTGCAGATGGGAGAAAGGAGAATACAAGTGGTAGAGTTCACTTGGGAGGAGAAATGGAGCAGAATACTCTAGGAATTTGCACTGTAGACTTAGAGTTTAGCTACTGAGTCACACTGATGGTGCTGCATTTCTAATACATCACCTCAGACTGCCTCTCCCATCTCCACTCTCCTTTCCCTTAAACCTGTTTCACCTATGAAATCAGACCATTCCCTCACTTCTTTTCTTTGCATACTGTGTTTCAAAGTGGCACCTAAAGGTTTAACCCAAGGGCTCCTGCCTGCAAGGGGACAACTGACTGGCAACTCTGCAGTGGCTGAATAAGGAGTCATTGGTGCAACATTGTAGGTTAGTCCCCAAACCCAGAAGAACTCCAAACAAAGGGAGTTCTTAGTCAAGGTACAGTTCCTTACCTCCTCCCTGTCGTTTCAGCCACTCTTGTCATTCCACTCACTTTCCCTGGTACCTTCCCCACCATTTCACACCCCATTTGCCCCCACATCCCCAAACTTGCAGCTCCATTGTATCTCTTCACAGCCAATTAAAGCCTATTGCCATTTACAGATCTTACTGGGTGTTAAAAATGTGATGGCAGCCCACTTTGGCCCATGGGCCACCATCACATTTTTTTGAGTCCTGCCAGATGGTCTTCCCAGAATTTTTTACCGGAGTGGTAGTGGCTTGCCCAGGCTGTGATCCCAGAGATGTCTGGGGTCAGAGCCCGGGCCACTGTCTGCCTGATCAGGCCAGAGCAGGCTACAAAGGGCTATAACATTTGTTATAGCCCACCATGGTCAGGTCCGGATTGGGTCCGCCATGTCTTCCCATTACAGTGTGGGAAGGGCACTGGATGCAGCATGGGGCAGGGAGAGGTGCACATTTTGGAAGCTCCTTGCCCACCGGCACATTCATTGGCTGGCTGAACCCAATCCTGACCATGTTGCCAGAAGCTTCCCAGTCCTGATCACATTGGTATTCCTGCTGCCCTCATTCTTTCCCATGAGCAGATCATAGGTCATTTGTTTCAAAAGGTTCCCAGAATCCTTGTTATTATTAAACATTTATATAGCACTTTCAGTATCCTTCCTACAAGCTTCCAAGCCAATGAACAAGGGGAAAAATGTGAAATGCTTAAAATCCTGAGATTCCTCCCAGTAATATCTGATCACTCAATAAGCGGGAGACAAAATTCAAAGAGGCTACCATATTTTCCCTTCCAAACACACTATAAAACATGCTGCATGAAAGGCAAGTGTTTTGAGGTTTTCATACTACCCCCCTCCCCTGCAAATAAAAAAAACTGAATACGAGTCGGCAAATAAAACCTTTGGAAAAACTTCTCAATTCTGCCTGCATTTTTTCTACCATGCTCAGTGACCTCAGAAAACATTCCAACCATTTTAAACATAATTCAGTGTTTTTTAAAAAAAAGTTTTTCGAATATCAGATTACTGGGGGTGGGAGAGGAGAATAAGAGTCTTCAGGTGCTTTTTAAAGGTGAGGAGGGCAGAATGGAGATGTACATCTGTTGGGAAGTTCCACACTGATGGACCTGCAGCAGCAAAGTTCCAATAACCTGTTGACTTAAGACCCAAACAGCAGGTGGCATCTGAGAGCAGGTAGCTATCAAGGGGAGGTTCCAAACTTTGGTCTTCACCTGATTCATGGTGGTAGCAAGGCAGGTAACCACAATCCAGTTCCTGTATCTGGCCCTAGGGTCCAGTTCCTGCCTCCAAGGGGAAGGGAGAGCCATACCAGGGAGTGGGAGAAGGCAGGAGAGTCGGGGTGTGGGGGTGGGATGACAACAGAGGGAGCGGAAAGGTGTGTGGGGGGGGGGAATGAGCCAAACACTCACCTAGCCTCCTCTCCATTCTGCTCTGCTGCTCACTCTGCAGGTCAGGAAGGAGGGAGATGTGGTTTCCAGCTCCCTGCTTTCTGTGTTGTGATTGGTTGGGGGGCACTGGAGCCATTTCCCCACGGCGAGGATAACTGGCGGGGGTGGGGGGACTTTATAGGGAACTGCAGGTAGTTCTCCAGCACCCGCCTCCAGTTCCTGCCCTTAGGTCTATTGCACAAGTGTGGCAAGGGGTGATCTGCCTGCTGCCCCTGCACCCTCGCAGGTGCAGTACAGTCAGGGGACGCTTCCCCTGTCACCCCTGCTGCCTTCAATTGCTGTAATGAAGCCAGCACATGCAAAGGAGAGAAAGTGATCAGCCTTCTGTGCATGCACTAGATTCTTTACAGCCATGCAGAAAACAACAGAGGCAGCAGTAGAGGATTGGGGATCCCATAGGGCACCACCCATTCTTACCCAATAGGTCCACCATCCCCGCTCCATTTATCACTGTACAATCTCCTTGGACATTTGAGGTGCCTCATTTCTTTCCACTGTACAATTGAAATATGTTTGTTTAAGCTGTCTGCTGCTTGGAGCAGAGGTTATATGTTCAGTGTCTAGTACAACAGAATGCCTAGGTTTATTTAAGGTACTGGACACTGCTATAATACAGATAACATGTTTCCTCAGTCATGCAGTGTCCTCCCTATACTGTGTTTACATCAATTAAATTGTAAACTCTGTTGGGTAATTATCTCTAGATTTGTAAGCTTATATTTAAACCAAATGGGGAGTTGAACAATAATATTCTTAACATGTTTTCTTCTAAAAAAAATTATTTAAAGAAATTTTTACCTCACGCATCCTGCCACAGGAAGCTTGGGAAGCTTACAATCAACTATAAAAACACTTAAATTCTCAAAACAAGAAGAAATTAAAACATCCCTAACCACCCACCACCCTAACCCATTCCCCCCACCCTCCCCATTAAAAGTCAGGCAGAACAGCCACATTTTACAATAGCATTGAAAAGAGGGGATATCCAGGGCCAAATAGGCCTCCACCAGCAGGGAGTTCCACAGCCATGGAGCAGCCACCGAGAAGGCCCTCCCGGCAGACTTGGGGCACCTCAAGGAGAGCATCCCCCGATGACCACAGGGGCTGTTCCAGTACATGGGGGGTGAGGCAGTCCAGCAAATAGGTCAGGCCAAGGCCATTTAGGGCTTTGTAGGCAAGCACCAAAACCTTGAATCTGGCCCGGAAGACTAGGCAGCCAGTGCAGAGACCGAAGAACCAGTGTAATATGTTCCTGGCAGCCCAATCCCACCAGGAGATGGGTCTCCACATTCTGCACCAGCTGCAGTCTCCAAACCATCACCATGGGTAGCCCCACATATAGTGTGTTACAGTAGTCTAGTCTGGAGGTTATGAAATCATGGATGAGTGACCAGGTCAGAGTCCAAAACATACGGCTGAAGCAGATGCACCAGATGTAATTGGCGAAAGGCACTCTGTAGCAGGGGGGGTGTCCCCCAGGGCCACACGGGGGCACTGGGTGTCACTTCAGGGAATTAGCTCTTCCCCTGCTACGCCATGTCAGCCCCAAGCAACAGCTGAACCCCCTCCTTCCAGGCAGGGGGTACCCTCTCTGGACACACCACGCACAGTCCAGAGGGTCTTTCAGTTCTGTCTTTATTGAACCCTACTAGTCCCATGTACCTGGGGCTGCCAGCTCATCTGCCTTCACCCTACCGGCCCATGTCCATCTCTCCTTGACTCCAGAGCAACACAGTAGCAACCCAACCACAAGCCCCCACAGTCCATCGAGCCAGGCCTCACAACCCCAGGCTCTGGCCCAGCCTTCCCCCAGGCAAGATGCTCCCTCCTGGGCATAGCCTCTCTACAATACCTAGGTCCTGCTGGTTCACCAGTCTTTCAGCACCCTGGAGAGCATCAACCAGGAAGGCTTTCAGGGAGATGCTGCTCCTTTGTCTCCCTGGTAGAAACTGAGTTCTCCTTCACTCAGCCTTCCTCTTATACAGCCAGAGTGGGCGTGGCAAGACTTCCTCGTCTTCCAGCCCAAAAGGGCCACTAACCTGCCCACTCTGTCCCAGGGGTTACTCAGCCTGTATCCCCTCAGGCTGCCCCTCAGCTCTGGGGTTGGCTCTGCCACACCCCTTGTGTGTGCCCAGCCCTCTGGCTGGTGCTCACAGCCCCCTTCTTAAAGGGGTATCAGCCCCCTGGACTGTTCCCTGCTACACACTCCCTGTCACAGACTCCACTTGAGCATCCAAGCGGCGCTGCAAGTCAAGGAGCAACCCCAGACTCCATACCTGGGGAACCTGTGGAGGACAGACCCCATCAATGATGGAGGCTGTCACCCCTGCCACCTTACTTACCAGCATCACCTCTGTCTTATCGGGATTCAGCTTTAGTCTATTTGCCCTCATCCAATCCTCCATAGCTGCCAGATACCTGGTAAGCACTGAGACTGCCGGGCCTGTGTTACTATTTTTCTTTGAACTCTAGGTGTCCTGTCCTCTATAAAATACACACACACACCCCTTTTTTGTTGTACTTTTTAAATGGTCCTTGTTATTGGAATCTAGAGAGTGAGGGGTATTGCCATGTTGGTTCCAAATGTAAGTGATGGAGACAAAGGAGTTCAGGTGATCTCTTTTATTGGACCAATTGTAGTTTGTGAAATTATGAAAGCTTTCAGACCATGCAGGGCTCTTCCTCAGACATGTAACAATTTCATGCCTGAAGAAGGGTCCTGTCTTTCCCGAAAGCTTGCATAATCTTTCAAACTAATGTTGGTTGAATAAAAGAATCTCCCCTTGTTTCTGGAGTAAGTTGTAGCAATCCTAACATTTTCAAATTCTTGATCTAGCTATTACATTTTCCACAAAATAACTAGTAATAGTAGTAATCTATTTATGGCTAAACTGCCAAGTTCCCTTCACCACCAAATGGTGGCAATGGGACAATTGTTGCACCCCCGCATGCTCAGGAGATGCAGAGGATGGGCCGCGGTGGTAAGGCCTGTTAGAAGACCTCCCCACATGTTTGAAGGATTGCCTGGCAACCATCCCACTGACGTAGCCACTCAAGCATGCTGCACGGGATGTGGAGCTCTGCCCCCTTTATGAGGGGTTTTGTCTCCTGAGCATGGCAGAAACTGCGACATTATCAGGGTTGCCGGTCAAAGGATCAGCAGCAAGAAAACTTGCTGCTGAGCTCCTTGCCTGACAAACTTGATTCACAACCATGGGATGAAGAAAAGGAAAGTCTGCCATGGCAAAGAAGAAGGTGGCAGTGAACAGGCAGGCTCTAGAGGGAGAAGAAGCCCATGGGGATGAAGTTGAGGCAGATAGGAGCAACCCTCCCCCTCGGGCAGAGATGTTTGCCTGGCTTCGTGAATGTGAGGCCCTATTAAGGGTACACAATATGGGCAGGGGGAATGGGGGAAGCCCCCAAGGGGGTACTGTGGGGGAAGGTTGGGGTGCGGCACACCATAAGAGTGGGGATGATCCCGGGCTGGCCAGGAATGGTGAGCAGGGCCTCAGTGGGGGGGGATCCCCCCCTCTGCCTACAGAGAGGAGGTGGAGTGTCAGGGTTACTGCCACACCGGCTCAGTACAGGCCAAGGGATGAGGCCCCCCCCAGTCCCCCAAGACCCCCGGGCAGGAGGGGGAGAAGCCCAGTCCAAAGGGGAACCGTGCCCTCGCCCGCAGTGGTGGCCCCCCTCCCCGGGGGGGGGCTCTCCCCGTAGGTCTGAAATGGGGCAGGCAGCCCAGGGGCAAACATGGGCCCCTTGCTCCAGGTCCTTTACCCTGGGGGACATATAGCAGGGCCTATGGGGGCAGACCAGTGGGGTGAAGTAAGGGACCCATATGGGGTCCCCGGATGGATGGCATTTCAGCACCAAGGGGCGTTCTACCCTCCAACTCACCATCAAGGAGCTGGGCCAGTGCCGAGTGATCAGGCCACAGGCCTCTCCACCCGGGAAGCTTTTGTCACCATACAGGCAGAGGGGCCCCCAGCGGCCAGAAGGAGGTGGTTTGAGACCCCAGGACACCATGACAGCCCCACTGACAGGGAAATGTGGGACAGGATCTTGGCCCTGGAATGGGAGCTGCGCGGAGGCGGGCAGACCAATGAATGGCAAACATCAGTTTGTGACACGGAGGGAAGAGCACCCCCCACCGCAGGGACATGAGGTTAGGTGGTAGTTGTGTCAGAAAGGGTAGATGAGGCAGGGGATCAAGCATCATTAGGGTGGAACCCAAAATTATGGTGGGCATATACCTGCCTTCGTTTTCAGTTAGTACGGACGGCAGTCGTGGAAGGCAGGTGGCATTGTATTCCCCTGTCGCGGAGACTTTGTAGTTGTTCTTTGGGAGAGTTGGGGACTATTGATCACTTGGTTCTGAGATGCCCTTTTTTTGATGATCTCCAGACAGTATGGCTAGCTCCCCTGCTGACTAGTGACTCCACTTTTGGAGCTGAGGGATCCTACCACTATCTACTTACCCAAACCCAGGAGCAGGCAGTAAAGGCTTTGACCTCCTTTACTCTCTTAGTATCTAAGAGGGGTCTACAGGCATCTTAGAGGCAACTCCTGGCTAACTGTAGACCACTTAAATGGTATCATATTATATGAATAGGTGGTCGCCAGGGGATAAGCCTTTCCATAGTAACTCCTGTGGAAGAGCAAGGTTTTTGGCCCAGGTTTCCCCTTGGCCTCCCTAATTGCTTAGAATTCAAGAGGGAGCCAATATTAATTCCAGGCGAGCTTTAGTTAGCTTTGGGATATATGTATGGTGTATTTATTATTATTATTTAGTTCTTTTAATCTACTACATTTGTATCCCCTTTTGGGTACAGGTTGCAATATTTATGTTTATGTTTTATTGTACATGTTTATTTTCTGTTGACCATGGTGAAAGCTAGCATCTTAATAAATTGAACTGAATTGGGTCCATTAGGGTGGCCACGGGAGGGGGCCTAAAGCGAGGTTCCTGCTATCAGGAACACTGCGGGGGCAAGGGCACAAAAGCCCAAGCCCTCATAGATTTTAGCTGACCCAGCCATTGGGGTAGTGCCCACCCATGTTGTACATCCGGGGGCACCACATTCAATGATTATGAATGGGGCCTGGATATGGGTAACACCAGCGACAGCATCAGACTCAACCCAAGGAGAGCAGCCCAGGGGTGTGTGTGCAAATGGTGACAATCTGGCCTTGCCAGGCACTGGCAGTGGGTACAGGGGAAGGGAGAAAACCCTGGTGGAGCCAGGCTAGTCTGGGGAACGGGCCCCCAGCTGCCCTCCCCCTCCTCTGGGGGGGGACATACCGAGTGTGGCAGCACCATTTGGGTCACATCTTCCCCCTACCACAAAAGAAAACATTTTGAAATAGGAATATGTGGCTATATTTGGTCTGCTGTTCAATGATCCAATTGTGGATGACTCAGAAAAGGAAGATGAGAAAGAAAAATTCCACCGCCCTAAAGCGGACCGGAATTGGGAGAACTGGATGTCAGCTTGGGCAGTTTATATGCAGGTGATATTACAGGCGGACCCGAGTAGGGGGCTTGAGCTGCATAAGTATGCAGATATCATTAAAAGAGAATATGGGACGGGCCCCGCAGCTGGGTGGCTAAGTATGACGAGGCTTTCCGTTATAGGGCAGCCATCACCCCAGACTTGCAATGGGACACTCGCGCCATGGACCTGTGGTTGGAATGCATGGTCGACGTGACCAGGGACCCTTGAGCAGATAGCGGCCACCCATTGGTCCGGGGCGGGGTGGCCCCAGCGAATGAGCCCTTTCTAGTGGTGGGACCCCGGGCCCATTACCGGCTACTGGATTTACCGGTTACCGGTTCTGCGAAAACCGGATTCCCGGATTAAATCCGGTATGCCGGTACCGGATTTATTTCATTGGTTTCAATGGGGCGCTGTGTCCCCATTGAAACCAATGAAATAAATTAATTCCCTCCCCCTCCC